>VWZV01012199.1:0-45647 GCA_013397155.1 Irena cyanogastra | reverse complement strand
TTTTTTTTTTTTTAATACACACATCAGATACTATTTAGAAGGAATATAACTTGGCTAACTTTCAGTGGTGAGACCTGAGAACAAAACAGGGTAGTGGAATCTAAAGAAAAATTTTATCTCTCTTTTGGTCTATGTCAGTCAGTAAGAGAAATACAGAATAAAATCACATTTTATGGCTTCCTCTTCCCATCTCCCCTCCCACCTGCCTTCCTCCCTATTCTCATACAGGACTGCAAAAGTCCTAAATATGATGTAACATCTTTTCACATTGTTCTGACTTTTTTTGCTCCCACAAGCCACTTCTTTCCTTTTCCTCCTTCTCTGAAAGCTGGCAACCAGCTTAATTTCTTAATACCAAAGAGGTGCTTAAAAAACTCTTCCTCCACCCAGCACCTCAAAACTAATTTCCCAATGTCGACAGCAGAGAACAGAGATTTCCCAGAATCTGTTGAAAACAGAGGAGTTGGATGTGGAGGAAAATAAGTATAATTACTGCCAGTGTATTGCTTGCTATTTTGGATTATGCAGAACCAGTCAGGGAAGACCTGTGAGCAGCATGAGAATAAAGTAAGTTCAAAACTTTAAATATCCTTCTTTGTAAGGAGGCCAAAACAATCACTCAAGGTCTGCAAGCAAGAATGTTCAGACTAGGTTTTGCCACTGGCTTAATCAGCTGAAAACTGAGTAGCTGCTAATTTCACTGAGGCTGACTGCACTGAGAATACTGAGGGCTAAATTTTCTTCTGTGCTGATAGAAAACAGAGTGGCTCTTTCTTAGGAAAATCTTGGCAAACATTCTTCATTATCTTAATTCTGAAGGCCAAATGTTTGCCCTTGCCAGAGGGATCATTTTGTCTATCTGAAGTGACTTCTTCCATCTTCTTTGGGCCCAAAGCTTGTAGGTCTTGGTGAGCTGGCAACACTGACTTTGAGACCAAGAGGCAAAGGAAAAAAATATTGATGTTCATGGGTTGGTTTGCTGGAGGGGCTACAACCTTGTGATGAAACAGGGAAGCCTTAAGATAGCCAGGGATTTCTTTTGTCCTGTGTAGCATTAGGTGCATTGGCTCTTTGGAAATTACATAGTGCCTTGTAGAGGCTTGTGGAATATTTTGGGTTCTCAGTACTTCTTCAAACTGAACCAGAGGAATTCCGGGCTGAATACCCCCTCAAAATCACACCTCAGGTATTGCTCTTCCCTTTGTTTTTGAAAGGGCTAAATGAAATTTCAAATTAAATTCCCAACGTATTCTCACAATACTTGGTCAATTGTATATGTATTTTTCATTTAAAAAACCAGGAGTTCCTTTCTAATTTGGCACCACTACCTGATGCAAGTCCTTATTTGTGGCCACTTAAATTAACTTGTTATGTATTTCTTTAGTGATACAATTCCTAAATCATGACTGCTAGAACCAAATTTCATTCAATTTGGTAAGATCATGTGGGGGCAGAGAACTCTGTGTTAGTATATTTTATTATGATATTGAAACAACAAATAATTTAGCTCTGGTCCTACGGTCTCTTTTGTATGGATGACTCCATCTGCATGCGGCATCTGTCTGAATGAAGAGCATTTTCACAGGACTGGGTGTGATTGTGATGCCTTGTGAAGGCTGACCTAGAACAGAGGCTAGCTGGAGTTAAATAAAGTAGGCACTTATTAAAAGGCCACAATGGATGCACCTTGGGCAGTACAAGACCCCAGCCAGGGCTACACCCAAGATGAACCCAAAATGGTCACAAAATGGATGACCCGTCACGAGGTCTCGCATTTTTATAAGTTTGGGCCATTTGCATATTGGAGTTAATTGCCCAATTACAGCTTCAGGTTATGAAGTCCCATCCTTCTTGTTTTTCTCTCTTCAATCCACATTGTTTATGCTCTTGGGCCCAAAACTAGTATTGATTGTCTTTGGTCCTAAGCTAGAAAAGGAATTTTTTTGTCTGCCTACTCTGTGAAGAGAACTTACCAAGCCTTAATTTGAAGCTCAGAACTACACACTAAAGCAGTACAGAATCTGAAAGATATAAAAGTAAAACTTAAGGCATCAATTGACTGGATTGCAAATTTATATGAAATCTGTTTTTATATTCTTATCTCTAATAGTTACTGTTGGAATCTTTGATTTATACTGTCTTGTGATATTATACTCTGCAGCACTCTGGCTGCATTAATGAAGTCATTTATATGTAGGTTTTTTAGATGCCAACAATACAGAAAGTTTTTTAAAAATTCCATAAATACATTCATCTTTTTGTCAATAGCACACTTAAAAATCTTAGGTAACTATCTCCTTGTCAGCAGTAACATTAAACACACTTAAAGAGCAGACATTTGTCTAAACACTGCTCTGGTAATTATTTAACAAGGTGATGCTATCTCAGTGTTGGAAAAATGCACTTCACCTATGCAAATTCTTTAGGTTTGAGGGGTTTTGTGGCTTGCTTTCTTTCTTTTTCTTTCTTTCTTTCTTTCTTTCTTTCTTTCTTTCTTTCTTTCTTTCTTTCTTTCTTTCTTTCTTTCTTTCTTTCTTTCGTCTCATGTATTACAGCTGCTCAGAAAGCTCCTTTTTTCTCCTGTGGAAAGTTACCATAAAAAATTTCCAATTCCTTACTAAAAAGTCATATTTTCCCTAGAAAATGTAAGCAAAAGACCTGATGAGCCTTTCTGTTCATACATGCTGGTGGACTTAAAGTGGTGGATGTTATAGCTGAGATAGGAATATTTTAATTTTTTTTTTAAACACTGTTGAAACTGGAAGACTCCCTCTCCTCTCTTACTTCCTCCCGTTTTCCCCAAGTCAAGTAAATTGTTCTGTCCCCAAAGATGCTTGTCTTTTTCTAGAGGGTTTGTTAAAAATATTTGCCTTTGAAAGCAAAGGATTAGTGCATCCTTTATGATGCAGAACATAAAATAGGGGTAGCACACGTTCTCAGGCACAGTGGTGCATGTGGGAGAGACTCCTTCCTCACTGGCAGGGATGGGAGAAGTGCTCCTTGTAATAGCCCAGCCTAACTACTCCCGATGGAAATGTTTTAGGCCAGCCATAGCTTGCAAGGAGCAAAAGGTCTTAGAAGGCAGCACCTTGGAGTGCCTGGCTCTCGTGCTGCTGCTGAGCAGGAGGCAGTAGGTGGCTCTGGCCAGGAAGGGAAAACCCCTGGGCACCATTTTTCCTTTTATTGCCTTCCCAGCCGCTCCAGTTTGAAAGGGAGTGCAAAGGCGGAGGAGGCGAAGCCGGGGGTCGAGGCTCTGAAGAGGCTGGAAGATCAGCGGCGCCGCCGGGGTGAGAACGAGAGCGAGGAGCTGGAGAAGCTGAAGGAGAAGCAGCAGGAGGCGGCAGCACAGCTGGACGAGCTGAAGAAAAGGCGGGAGGAGCGCCGGAAAATCCTGGAGGAAGAGGAGCAGAAGAAGAAGCAGGAGGAGGCCGAGAGAAAAATCAGAGAGGAGGTAAGTGTGAAATATGGAGTGTTGCGCTTGGGTTTATTCCATAATTACTATTTTACTTCCATCCTCCTCGCATTAGTTGACAGCTCTTTGCAGCACTGTCTAATGAAGACCTGAGGTAAAACCTGCAGCATCCAGAGTAGGAAAAAATGTTCTAATTCTAGCCTAAGGAAAGATAGGGCTCTGATGTCTGTTCTCACAAGCCAGGATTTCATCTGTGATAGCTGCAAATTTCTTATCTTCTTGGGGATTCAAAATCTTGGGGCAGTGCTATAGCTGCAGAATATTTTTTTACATTGCACAGATTGAACTATGAAGTGCATGTCAAGATTCATCTGCTGCAGATGGGCTGGAATGCTAATGTTATATATAGTTACAATGGGCTAGATCTCATTAGGGAGATATTTTTGTCTATTTAAATATTGAGTATCCAACACATCTGTTTTCTTGTACTTCCTCTGCCAAGGGACTCTACAAATAGGATTTCCAAGTCTCTGGTGCATCATTTAGGAATCTTAGTTGTTTGGAAAACAAATGGTAAATGAATACTACTGATAGTATCTGGCAGCTGAATGCCAATTCTTTGAATATACAAAGCTCTTTACAACAGAACTCAGTAGATCCCAAGATTGCACAATATCTTGCTGGTCAGACCCCACTGACCAGTGCTCACACTGATGTTGCTTTGAGGGCTTCTGGTTTAACTCGTAGCTCATGAAGCAAAACTCGTCGCTGGAGGGAGATCTGCAAGCATTTAATCTTGGGTTTCTTGGCCACCTATTGATTTTTCCATGTTAAATATTAACATTGGCACAATAAGTGTTAGAGTAGAGGGACAGAAGAACAATACCCATGTGATACATGAGAATACAGAGAAACTGATCTTGAGTCTTTTTCTCTAAGTGGAACTACATGACAATAAATTTGGTGACTTCACTGTAAGGAGACACTAGAGCAGCACACACTAATTGTCTTCCTGGAATCTTTAACACTGTGATGGATTTGCATTAACACCTTCATAAATTTCAGGCAGATCACTGAGCTTTTTTGACTGGCATAAAAACCTGTTTTTAGAAAATCTGGTAAACATTTGCAGGTCTGCACAACTCTGTGATGGTGATGTAGTTTCTGAAAGAATGAATAAACATTCATATTTTTAAAGGAGGAAAAGAGGAGGATGAAGGAAGAAATCGAAAGAAGAAGGGCTGAAGCTGCTGAGAAACGCCAAAAGATGCCAGAAGATGGTGTGTCTGAAGACAAGAAGCCGTTTAAATGTTTCAGTCCTAAAGGTTCATCTCTCAAGGTAACCTCCCCGCTAGCATCTATACAGGACATAAAAAGTAGTGGGGTTTGTAGTCCAAACCAACAGTCCAACATCAAAAGCGATGTTGAAATACTTGTAATCAAACCCAGGAAAATGCTTTGATAGACTTAGCCTGAAACCTCTAGCTGAAAGATTTCATTCATTGGGATGATTGAAAATTAGATTCCTTCCTAAAAATAGAGAGTAGACTGGCAGCTGTCTCTCTTCTTGATGAAGAATCTTCTAAAAGGATCTTCATCTCCAAGAGAAAATTATTTTTGAAACTTAGAGCAGTATTACTGTGTTTTGTAAAATTTATTATAGGAGTGCTTTGTGAACTGGAATAGAATCATAGAATCATTTAGGTTGGAAAAGATCTCTTAAGACTACTAAGTCACAAATGTTCTCTCACTCCTTCCACATCCACAGTTATTTTCTTGCTTGCCAGATTACTTTGTCTTTAAGCATATTCAGCCTGATCATCATTAATTGTAACTGACCTGTATGGGAATTCTAGCTTATGTCTAATCCCCCTAAAACTAACATCTAGAAGTACTGGCCTGGATTTCATTTTCTTACATAACAAAATATACAAACCTCACCCTTCTGTTGCTGCAGGATTTCTAAATGGTCTTTTGTGGCCTTTATCATGTTAGAAGTATGATAAATCAATTAAATGGTCTTTCAGCATGGAAGAGGAATCTTGGACCAACTGAAATTATTGGGAGTATTGTTTTGGAATTCAGTCTAGTTGCTTTCTCAGCTCAAGCTCAAACTGCAGATCTATTAATATTTTCAAAGATCTTTTCCTTTTTTCATTTTGTGTCATTGATCATTTAAGATTCCAAAACGTTTGTCAAAACGGCCACTTAGTGGGAAATAGGAGAGAAGAGAACCAGGTAGCAGCTTATTGAACCATGAATTGGATCTCTATGAGATTAAAACGGTAACTGTTGAGTGAAAAACTGCATTTGGACAAAATTAGTTTTCCACTCTCAGAGGGCTACACTTTGATCCAATCTGGGGATTCAGGTTTGTTTTGGGTCCAGTTCTAGCAAATACGGAATGCAAATGGTTTTGAATGGACTCGGCTTTTGCTTCTAAGATACATTTGAACCTGAAATACTGGAAGAGAATGCACACCGTTGTTAACAAAGATTGCAAAGCTTCACAGCTTGGTCTGATTAGTTAAACCTGGTCTTGCCATTTTGATTGCTAAAGATGATGTCTATAACAGACACTATAAATGTACACCTTCTTCCCAGCCCTCCTGGGACGGCTTCCTTTTCTTCTGTTTATTGAGATGCCTTTTATGACATAGATTTGGAGCTTTAATTCACAGAAGGCTCAGAATGGAGGAAATTGTACTTGAAAACACAGAGTGAAAAGGATATAGATCCTAGTTTTGGGGAAAGTGTGAGAAAACACTGGACTTGGCAGGAGGCTAAAAGCTTTCAGATACCTTTTGTACTGATGCTATTCTAAGTATATTTTCAGAGGAAAGCTGACATTTTAAAAATGTTGTTATCCAAGGTACAAATTTTTTTCTTATGCTGGGTTTTGTGTCTTGTTAGGTAGAAGTTGTTTGCTACAAAACCTGATATATATAGCTCTACACATTTTTTCCTCTTTCTCTGTTTCTCTCTCTGAGAAACTGGTGATACTCTACAGATTCCAGTCCAGTGTCTGTGGGTGGCCAGCGTAGATATATAATGTTGGAGAAGTTCACACCTCAAACTGTTTCTTCGCATTCTGCGGTCAAGAGCTGAGGGGAGAGTAATCTCAGTTTACTAACCTGATGTGAAACTTGATGTCAAAATCCAGTTATTAGAAGACAATCTATTTTGTTACCTTTAATTTGGACTGACTTCCCAGGCTGGTCTCAGCTGGTTGGTATGCAGCTTTCTCACTGTCTGCTCTGCACTGCCCAAGTTATCTTTTGATTTGTAAAGCATCTGGCACAAGTTTTCTCCCATGATGGATGTATCACCTCATTAGATCTGCCATGAGTCATGTGAGAATCCCAAGTGCACAGTTGTGGGTGGGTGGTTGGAATTAATACTGGAAAAAGGGAGGCTCAGTATAAAAATAATGTATGATACTTGTGCATATTCTGACTTCTCCTGGGTCACGATCTGGCAAAGCACCTTTTTATTGCTTCCCTGTCCTTCCTGATGTGATAAGCTTTTGGGAAGAAGAAGAATTTCATAGGAGTGGCTAGTATGAGGAAAGTAGGGTGTGCTGATTGCCAAGGGAACTACAAGAACAGAGGAAAGAAGGGAGCTTAACTGAGCAGCAGTGTGGCATATTGCCATCCTATGGATGCTGCATCTGTCCATCAGACAGGCCATGGACTAGCATGGCATGCAGGCTCAGAACTGAGAGACAAAATGTGCAGCTCCTCTCCATGTATGACACAGCTCATGGATGCCCAAATGTAAATGTACGTATACAAACATGGACAAAATATACATACGTGCTTATATTTAGAAAAACCTGCTGTGATTGTCTAGTCTGGCCTCTAAAAATCACGATGTTGACAACTCCTGTTGTTTTAACTGGTAAATGCAGTGTCTCCTTCAAACCTGAGTCACTGCTTCAGCAGAGCTACCACAGCGTGAAGTCCTCACAGTGACAACACGAGGCTTGGTTCTTTCTGAGGGGACAATGAAAAAAAACATGCCAAGTAAATACAGGCCAAGATCATCACTAGCTCAGGGACAGAAGCATCTTGGATTTCTCAGGGCTGGGTGGACACCCTGTGGGCTGTACTGGTACCAAACTTCTGTTCAATGTCTGTCCTGTATCTTGTTACTTTTTCAAAAGTAACCTCTGCTGCTCTCCCCTCTGCCTCTAGCTTGTCCTTTCCCTAATTTAGTTAATGCAAAACATGATGCATTCAAAGAATGACATTTCCTGAAAAATCTTTGATCGTTTTGCTTTTTAGACAAGTCCATTCCTCATATTTTCTTTGCAAAGGAAGGTTACTGAGTCCTTGTATTCTATTCTCTGGCTTAATCAGGAGACAACAGGATATTTCAGTACTTAGTCCCACCTTGGGGATGAACACCACCACTAGAGAAATGCAAAAACAGTTAGGTGTTGAGGGGAGGGAGCAATGGCAGGAGGCTGGGATATCCCTCTCTTTGGAGAAAATGTCTCCTGGGAAACAGGGAGTGATGTGGCAGCCAGCACTCTTTGCAAGGCATTGCTGACAGCTAAGCCAGAAGATAGGACTTTTCAGAGACAATTTTATCTTTAAAGACCTGTCTTGTCCTATCTTATTATTGCTCTCAATACCTGACAGCTGGGCTTTCCTGACTGGAAAGAATTAGACTCCACACAATCAGTTCTTCCTAGACAAGCTATTCTTGCAGCAGAGGGAAAACAGAATGGTAAGAACAGCATATGTGACTTTTGTTTTTCCCCATCTTTGATGCTGATGGCAGCACTTGAGTCTGGTAGGTAAACTAAGCTAAATTGGCGCACTGTGCTCAGATGCTGCTGACAGCAGGAAAAAGCATAACTGTGCTTAATGAAGCAAGAGACTGTGTTAGCCACTCAGGGGGGATAAGGAGAAGCCTCTCCCAGGGACTACTGCTCCAATGGATTTCCACTAGGTCCTTCCACAAGTTGGATATGAGACAAAATTAAAAATAATTAGGTTTCTGTGTTTGTTTTTTATTCCACTTCCTCCTTGACACTTTTTTTTTGAGAAGATAGCTCCGTATGCAAGTTTCTTTTGCATAATATCCAATACACAGTTTAAAACTCTGATGAATCATGTAATACCTTTCTATGAAACAAGTTTTACTAGGAATATCCACTGTTTTTTGTTTCCCAAGTCATGGTCTTATATCATGTATTAACTCATTCTTTCTGGTCATAATTTAATTAGAGGCTGGCAGGTTGAATTTTTTGAGTACACGTGTATTGTACTGAAAGTATTCCATGGTCACAAAACATAGTCCAAGCTATTTAACAAGATCATGATAAGATGAATTCAGTAAAAAGATTATTCTTATTTCCGGCTCTGAAACTGAGAAAACATCTTGGATTTTATGTTAACCATCTTGCTTTGCCTGTTTCTTTTACAGATCTATTTTGTCATATTGTTTATTGTATGTGTCAAACATTTTAAATTCTTTGCATGGAGTTTGTGTGATGTGCAGTGGGTAAATGACCTTTAGATGTTGCTGTGCACTCTAAATGTATTTGATTTATATGTTGAATACACGTGTGTACAGGTTTGTTTGCTCCAGGTGTATTCTATGTCTGTTTCTGCTATGTTTTGAGGAGGATATTCTAGAATAAATCCTCACATAATGTGCAGAAGATATTTTATCCCTCCATGCAAGGTTCCTGCTGCAGCAGCCAGAGGGCCTTGCTCAGCTCTGAGGGTTTCTTCCTAACTCTTTCCTGTTTATTTTCTGATTTTGCTTTTCCACTCTCCTCTTCTGAACAACCCCTGACTTTTTCCTGATCCCACAGCTGCTGCTCTGAGAACCACTGTTATCAGTGGATAAAGAATGACCCCACTTCTGTCTTTTTACTACAACCACAAGAATAATGTTCCTCTTCCTTCCCACCTGTTCCACCAGTGCCCACTCAAGCGTGGTTTTCCTGCTGCACAGAAGCATCTCTCCTACTTGCACATAAAAAGAGTGTGAAGATCCTGTAAATTAATTATTAGGCAGTTCCCTTGAGTCCTGGTTCTTTGAGAGAGTCCATATTATTTGTCCTTGCTGCTCACCAGGGTTTCACTGATGAAGCTGGAATAACTCCTCATTTTGATGCATTGCTGGTTATGACCCAGAAATCAGCATTGGGGGAAACTTCTACTATACCATAGCAGAAGTGAGGTGATATTTTTTTTAAGTGGCCATCCTTGGTCTGTTTGGTTACTTTTGAACCATTTACTTGCTCGTTTTGTGGCATTGCCAGCTGTACCTCCTCTGCGTGAAAGAACTGTAACCTGATCCTGTGGGTGGGCAGGGCTCCTGCTCCTGCTGGTCTTTTGCTGCTGCCTTGCGACATCACTCCACTGAAACAGGTGATTTGTCCTAGCAAAGCCCGTCTTTGCACTCAGGACTGGTTTTAGCTCGTGTTTTGGCAACTAAAACTGATAATGGAAATTACTCTGTAAATTGTCCCTACGTTCTAGAGGTTCAGCCTTTGAGCTGGATGGATGGTATCTGGAGTTCCTCCAGTGACTTCATTTGGCAAATCCTGCACTCAAGTGAACTGCGGGAGTTTTAGCTTGCCAGAGCTTAAGAAATAAACTGTGCATGCCCTTTAATGGGATTGCGGTGAGACTTGGTATTCTGGGATAGCCCTGGATGCTAAAGGCACTGAAGAGAACCCTTTAAAGGAAAGGCTGTCATTGTCTTGTTTTAAAGGCATGAATGCCAGAGCAGTCACGGTTAAAGTAAATTGAATATGGACAGCCCCTGCTGAGACTGGGGAATCCCCAGGAATCCAGCCAGGCTGATTATTAATAATTTCAATCCCCTGGAGCTACTTGCATGTATTTTACTTCTAAGTGAAACTGTAGAGACTGGCATGAGAAGTGGCACAATATAATGTTGATAAGACTTGAGGAAGTTTGATGAAAATATTTCTTGACCCAGAATACAAACAGATGCACATACTCCCCACCCACCCACCCCCCCAATGTGAAATGTTTTAAAACTTTATTCAGGGATGGAGTTTTTTGTTTTCAAAATATTGAGAGATTTGACAGAAGTCATATGAGACTTTGATGAGTCTTCCTCCCTGGAGCCATCCCAATATTTTCCTATCTACAGAGTAGAAAATAATGACGAAATGTCAGATACCAGTTTGTGTAATAACAGCTGGTAGATACTGATTCAGCAGTGACCCTGCCTGAACATGAGCAGGGTTTACACTGATGGGTTTTTTGGAGCTCAGATTTAAATTGATCATGTCCTCCAAAGACATGCGTAAGGGAGGCTTTGTGGCTGAGATCCAAACCTGGCCTAGTCTAATGTCTCAGCTCAGAAAAATTTTATTAAATTTGCTGTCTGTCTCAAGAGATACATACTTGCTCTTGTGTGGGAGATGTGAGGATGACATAGGTTTTTTTGCATATCAATCCTTTCCATGAGATAGACATCTTCCCTTTTCTTCTTTCTGTGTTGTTCATTTATAACAAGAGAATTCTTGTTACATATGAGGCACTGAAAAATGTGTAGGATGCAAACATTCGTGCAGAAAATATACCCACTGTTATGCCTGTAGCATAACAGGCTCCTATCTATAAAACCTTTGTGTGTGTCTGTGAAATTTCTGTTGGAATGTCTCTTTCAGATTGACTTTTTGACATTTAAAATGGCATTTCAGGCTGGCCTTTCACAGGCTGACTCTTTATTAAATTTAAACTTAAAGCTTTTGTTCCTCTCTTTTCTAGATAGAGGAGCGAACAGAATTTTTGAACAAATCTGCTCAAAAGAGGTAAAACAAAGAAACAGTAAGTTCAATTCAAACAGCAGTGTTTAAGTGGAGGGAATAATAATTCTCGCCTTTTTTTTTTTCTCCCCCTTACTTCCTATAGTGGTGTGAAGCCCACCCAGACAACAGCAGTTGTCTCAAAGATTGACAGTAGACTTGAGCAATACACTAGTGCAATTGAGGTAAGTTAATTCCAGGAAATGGATCTAGTTACTAATGGCTTTGGGGCCTTTAATCAGCCTTTGTTTTGCTGTTCGAGAATTGCAGGGGTTTTTTGATCACAAACTCTTCTTTAATGTGACTTCAAGAACAAAGTGCTTAAGGCACATCTGTAACCAACATCTAGAGATGCATCTAAACAAAACCTCAGATTTGTATCTTCCATTTCATGCTGCAATTTACTCTGTTTTGTAAGCTTGCAGTAGCTTTGGAGGGTTCAGTCAGCATCTTGAGTGACAGTCACATCCTCTGCTTGGCTGATGAGAGACCTGTCAGCACAGAGCTGATGGTCATCCTGAGCAGAGCTGACCTAGCAGCTTATTTAGGAGAACAAGGAACTGGCTGTGTGCTGCTGGCCGCTAACTCAGTGAAATTCCTTGGCAAAGACATACTCTGCAGAGAACTAGTTAAGCAGTGACAAAAGGGAAATCAAAATCACACTAAAATGCAGAACTTGACCCCTGGTGATTTTGACAACTGCACCTAAGAGCCAGAACTGAGGGCTTTTTCTGTCCATAGTCCAAGGTAAAATAGGAGATTGATACCATTGTATCCAGTTGCCATCTGACTTGAAATATTTCCTTTGCTGAGTTTCTGATTTGTCCACAAGTTGCCAAATCTGACTTGCTTTGCAATTAGAGAGGCAAAACATCACTGATACAGATTCTTATTCTCATCAAATCTATGACATGTAAAATGTGCAAGAATTTTGAAAAGAAGAGAGACAAATTTGGCCTTGTGTTTTTAGTAACCATGCAAAACACACATTTCTCCAAAAAAACACCCAAAACTTCCACCCAATTCTCCACTCTTTGTAAGAATACCTTGTTTCAAACATATTGTAAGTGTTGAGATTTACCTCTAGCATGCTAAGGTTCGGTTATCTGGGGCAGATGGAGTAGTCTGATTCTGAATGACAGAACAGCCTTTCCCCCTGCCTCTGCAAAAGGATTCCCCTAGCTCAGTCCCTAAAACAGCCTGGTAGTAACTAAGATTTTAAAGCCTTGGAGCAGTTGTGTGCAGAGCTAACATTTGTCATGGGTTTTAGAAAGGTAATAACCGCAAAAATAAGTGAGTGCCATTTTCACAGCAGCTGTATCAAAGGTGCAACTATAAATTGAAAAGGCGAGAGAGTCTCAGTGGCACTTCTTGAGCTGGGTATTCCTCCTCATCTTTGCATGATCAGTGCTAGAACCTCATAGAAATGCTGCATGCCCTAGAGTCAAATCACCCTGCAAATCCAACTCTTAATGCCAAACACCAACTGGCCCCAATTTTTCCTCAGGGCACAAAGGTTTCAAGACCAGCTAAAGCTTCGGACCTTCACGTTCCAGCTGAGGGCGTCCGTAATATCAAGAGCATGTGGGAGAAAGGGAATGTTTTTTCATCACCTTCTGGGACAGGAACATCAAATAAGGTATGTGTTTAATTTAACCTAGTGATTATAAAGAATTATGCTCTGGACCTGACCTTGCATTCATGTTCCTGTGAATACGCCTGTTTGCTACTGTTGACATCACTGGTGAAGAATATCCCAAAGGATCCTGAAGACCTTAGAAATCCACAAGATGGTGTGGCTGCAATATTGAGTATAATGGAAGAATTTAGTGACCTACTGATCTCAGTTATGAGACATTCCAGAGCCACATCAGATATCTTAGACAAATACATCTGGGTCATTCAAGCAGAGTACAAAGAAATTCTTTGAGTAGGGCAAAATTCTTCTGGGGAGCAGAAGAGATTTGAATAGGCAGGATCGCAATGATATTTTCTAGATAATCCATAGAAGCATTTGTGAGACCTTTATCTTTTCTGTGTAAGTCTTTAAGGCAACATTTTCTTTCTATAAATTGATACGAGTTGCTGAGCATTTATAATAGGCAAAAAGATGAGCCATGGATTTAAGTGGTTTATTACAGATAGTAATTAAATTTTAGTAATTTATTCTAGCCTTTTAAAGATTTAATGTTTTACATTTTAGGCACTTCTCTACTGTGTACTTCTTTTGGAAAAAAAATAGTTTAATGAGAAAAAAAAGTAGATTTGAACTGATATTTATTCTTTTAAGCTCAAGATTTTTGGAGTTTGGGCGTGTGGTAGAAACAGCATGTTTATGTCTGACATTTATTACTGGAGTAGCAGTAAAGTGGCGATGTTTTTGTCTGTCCATGTATATAATTTTTGAAAACTAGAGGGCAGCAGCACTGTGTAATTCATAGAGACAAAACCTTCAGAGCACACAGGATGTCTCTGAGCAAGCCATAGGCTCAGTGAGGACCTTTCTATTAACTCAGGCTTGGCTTTGCTTTTAAATCTAAACCATGGTAAACAGAGCAAAAGCCATTCTGAAAGTCTTCTGATTGGATTTTATCATTTTGCAGGAAACTGCTGGACTGAAGGTTGGTGTCTCCAGTCGTATCAATGAGTGGTTGACCAAAACCCCAGAGAGCAACAAATCCCCTGCTCCAAAACCTTCTGTAAGTAAGCTTGGAACAACCATCTTTTCAGTAGGTGAGTTCTCTCCTGGGGCAGAGGGTGCTTCCTCCACCAGCTGATGGCCTTTGGAGGAACTCTCCTCTTGGAAGCTCACAGCCCTCTGGCTGCTGACTCCTTGTGGTCAGAAAGTGGGGAGAGCAAAACAGGGCAGTTCTCACCGTAAAACTCAGAGAAGTACTTCTGTGTTAGAGGACAACTTTAATTTTCCACCTGTGAAAGGCTTACCATTGATTTAGAAATTACCAGCCACAGACCCCAGACTGCACACTTACACACACTTGGAGTTTGGCCCTTGCCGTGTAAAAAAAATCTTCCAAGTATGTTTTGAAACACAACTGAAATAATTTTGTTCTTTATGAGCCTAAATGAAACTCCTAATGAAGGCCCTTTAGCCTGCCTATTAGTTCAGCAAGAATCAGAGCAGAAAATGCTGTTCAGGTAGTAAACTGGGAATGTAGGAAGCAGCAGTGTGGGAAGGAACAGGAAGAGGTAACTGTAGGGTGGGAAAGGGTAAGGATGAGGAACTGGAACGTAAATGTCCATATTGGAGAATTATTAGTGATGTTAATGATTAGCTTCAGGATTTTGTTAAAAACTGGTTACTTCCTGTATCCTTATGCAGTGTTTTTCTGCCACTTCACCTGCCCTTTATAAAAAGTGCAGCCTGAAAACACTTTCTCAATTCACATTCCTATTTGTCCTAAAGAGGAATTTGCAATTTGCAGCATTGTCCACTACAGAATCTGCCTCCAGATTTTTCTCTTTCTTTTAAGTTGCATCTTTTAGATAATGTAAAACTAATCTCTTGTTTTTCCCTCAGCCAACTTGTTTCTATGTATGTCTTAATTTCCCTCTTTCTCAATAGATTGTTCTTTCTTCTTTCAATGTCTCTGCTTGAAGGAACACGCTCTCCTCCTATTCTTCTTCTTTGGGGGTCTGTTTGCTAAGTTGGTCAGGTAAACCTGTTTATAATTGACTATGAAGGTTTATATACATCTATAATGTGTGAATTTTACTTTTTTTTAGTCAGGATAAATCGAAGGGAAGCCTAGAATTTCTTATTTAGCAAATAACTTGTCACACCCATCACATTCCACCAAAGTAAAGAAATGTTCAAAGTTTTTGTGACCATCAAGATTCTTGTGGATATAGGAAGAATATTGAATTCAAGGCAGAGCAAAGATTTCAGTTTTACAGTGAACCAAAATCACAGATCCCAAATTATTTCAGGACTATGGAAATGGATGATGATGTCCACTGCAAGTGGCTTTGTGATAAAGCCAAAGTTGGTTGCTTTCTTCCTTCCTCTGTTACTACTGAACTCCCTTTTTAAAGTGCAGAATTGGCTTCAAGTTTTAATCATCAGCAACCCTGTGTGGCTGCAAATTATGATCAGTTCTAGAGGGTCTCTACTGGGTGCAAATACCCTTTGCAGGAATCTCATTTCCATTTATCACTGAGCATTTTACAGGTAGAAATTCTCACATGCAGAAAACTTACCTCCCTATGGATGGCCAGTACAAAATCCTGGAAGCCATGCAGGACTTGAATACTTCCTGAAAAAGAGAGTACTTATGTCCAAAATTGTTTGAGTTTCTTGTTTGCCATGCACAGAGGTAGATATCAATCCATCTGCCCAGCAGATGTCATTTTCATTTGCAGCCCTCCTTTTCCCCAAGAAATTAATTGACATTTTTTATAATACACTCATTTTCAGAAATTCTTTAATCACTTTACCTCATCTGTTTTGGTTTCTTTTTTTTTTTCTGTCAGAGTAGTGACTGACACATCCTAAGGATGCAATGGAAATGAAAATGGATATGAAGGACTACAGTGATAAGTGCTGAAATCTGTATTTAAGGATGCAGAGTAGCATCTGCTTTTCTGTTGTATTAAAAGTCCAACTCTATTTTTTACACAATTTTTAAAATAAAATATTTTGATTTTGATTTAAAATAACCAAGACCAGCTACTTTTTCATTCCTCCCTAGCAGAAATACTTTCTCTGAAAAAATGTAGGGTTTTTTCTGCGAAAATTGGATTTGATTTTTTTGTAAAATTCTGATGGTGGAGTAACTCTTCATTGCACTCCCTAAGTTGAAAATACTGAGTTAAGACCAGTCTGTGCCATATGAAATAGATGCAACAGGATTGTTTTCTGTCTTAAAACATGGATATGCATGGAGTTATTTTGTGATATATAATTCTTTATAACGGATAGACAATGTAATATTTACCTCTGGTGAATGTTCCTCAAACTGCTCTGGGAAGGAAGTTCCATTCTAACTTTTTCTTTAACAAGTGAAAATAAACCTGAACTAATATTGGTTTCTGTTCTCTGACATTAAAAATACAGGATTTAAGACCAGGAGATGTATCTGGCAAACGTAATCTCTGGGAGAAGCAGTCAGTGGAGAATCCAGCTTCTTCTTCTAAGGTAATAACACTTCTGAGCGGTGTTTAGAGGATAATATTCTGTTACTAACCCACCTTTTTATCTGTAAAAGAAAGTACAATGAGGTACAGAAAGCAGTGTATGACTTTTAAATTCCTGTTTGGCAGAGCTGTGTTATGTGTGGACATTAGTCCTTTGCATGGAGTTGATTTTTTTTCCTGTTATAAATAACAATGTTTTCCTATATGTGATTTTAATAATGTGTTTTTGCTTTCTTAAACAGGTATCAGCTATGGGAAAAAAATCAGAGACTAATGGTAAGTAATGCCATAATGCATATGTACCTGTTTCTATAGTTTGATACATATTATTACATATATATAAAATAATGTTATAAACATAATGTTAACATACACTATTATATGTCTATTTAATAAAATAATACATACAATATTTTATGATACACATGTAATAATACAATGCAAACATTGTAATACCTATTATTATATAGAAATATTGCCACATTTTTGCATAGGTGTATCTGTGTTTTAAAATTCTGCAGCTGTTCATGTTGATGCTAAAAACCCTTTTTTGCCTTTGCCTTTCAAAAACTATCACGATATCATTGAAATATGAATGGAAGAGAAACTGCTTTTGCTGGAGCTGTGCATTTGTGTCTTTTCAAGGCAAAAATAGTTATGCTATTGTCATTTTGAAACCATTGGTTGGTAAAACATGACCTAGTTTTACAGAAAAAAAATCAGCAAAATAGCTCTCTTAGCTTTTTATTTTTATTTTAACCTAAAGCACTCAAAATAAAGCAAATTAAACTAATTGTATGGCTAAGAACCAGTGGGGAAGAATGGAAGTTCACTGACAAGTTTAATAGCTTTAAGGATGCTTTGCAACATCCCTCGATTCTTCACTAAGAGTAAAATGATCAAATAGAGAAAAACTCTTGGTTTTCTACACTTTAATATTGCCCACACATTTTTAGTGGTTTTATGTAAAGCCAGATGTATGGTATACCTGTGAACTTTTCTTTTTGGAGTCATGCAAAACAGAACTGTTTTGCTCCTCTTGTGCTTTTATAAACCGAAGTGTCAGGAGAGGGGTTTTCGGGCTGGCCCAGTGTTAGTGCAGCCATGCTCCCATGGAAAGTGTTCTCCACCACAGAAGCAGTCCTAGCAGAAGGGTTTGGACACTGGAGCTTCTCCTTAGAGGCTGAAATCCTGATTTTTGTCCTCCTGGGGACCACCTCAGAGCAACCCCAGTACACGAGCAGAGCAGCACCCAGCTCATGTCCTGCCTTCTTACATGTTAACCTAGAGGGCTGTGGCTTTTCTGTTCTAGAGATGTGTTTGTGCTGTTTCAAGCCATATTTAATCTGTCTCTTTCTCAGCAGGTTTGAGACAATTTGAGAAAGAACCGTAGAAGGCCACTAAAGACGCTGGACCAATCAGTTTGGGGGGAGAAAAAAGAAATAAGTGCTAAATTGTTCTTTTTATATTTATGTTTATTTACCAAAATGTCTTTTTGCATTATCCCAGTTAAAACCATGTATATTAGCACTGTATTTAATAATCAGTCTAGACATTCATCAGAATAGTACTGCCTTTGCACAAGAGCCTTTATTCCTAAAGAAACCCATGCTGTGAAATACATAAACTCTCCTACTGATAGTCATAAATATGTATCTGAACAGTGATTTCAGCTGGCATTAGAGGTCAACCCACACACATGTTGGGAAAGGTGTGCAGTAACCTATAAAAACAACAGTTACTTTTGTAATACAGAAGTCTTTTTCTTTCTGCACTTTAGACTAAGGCACGGAAGAAATATCTTTAGTTGACAATGTAATATTTTCTGTAAGTTGCCCATGTCATGAAAAATACTGCATCAATAACGTGTTTCAATTTTTTTTTTGTTTTATACTTTTTTTAAGTATCGATTTTTCCATTCTAGTTTAAGTTAATACCTAAATTTGGATGATTATGTTAGCTGACAGTGGTTCTGATATTTCTTTTTGTTGTTAGTGACTAGTAATTGAATGCAACATAGAATATATATTTAGCCTAAAGGCACTACTAATGGTAGAATGCTTTAATATGTGCTAGAGTATTATATTTAGCAATAAACATAAAAAATTAGCCAATATCACAGCTTGAAAAAAATAAAGACAAAATCGCACACTTTTCTATAGTAAGATTTCATAATTGTCATTAGAGGTATGGTGAGATAAGTATTAAAAAAATTTGAATGTCTGTTGCCTAGTAATGGGTAATTAAAAAGAAAGTATAGTTTTCAAAAGAGGAAAAGGTAAGGGTATAGAGGGTCAAAAAAAGGTCACTTGTATAAAACATTGTCATTTAATTTATATAAAACTACTATAATTAAAAAGAAAAAAATGTAAACAGAGTTGGAACTTGTTTCAGATGACTGTACACTAAATCTTGCCATCCATGAGTGCCATACACCAGGTCCACCAAAAATGAAGTAAACCTCTATCTTTATGATGCTTCTGTTTACCTCTCTCCTGAATATCTTATTTACAGATGTTTTCATTTGTATATAGTAAACACATGGCTTTAAAATGTCAGCTTGGTTTGAATTTACATGCCATACAGTTTAGCATTTACATCCTACAGTGTATGGGTGGCATAAACCAAGCAACTCAAGTAGCCCCTGAGCATGTTGTGAACAGCTTTGTTGTGCATTAGAACCCCCAGGACCTCCCTTACCACCACTTACATGTCTTACGGCATCTGTCTTCTTCCTAAAGAAGTGTAAGGTTATATATCAACCCAAAGCTGGGCTCCCCTTCTTGGCTGAAACATCTTGTTTACATATAGAGATGCACAAAGTTATCTGTAGGGGGTGAAACTGTGCCTGACATTGTCTGTGAGTTGTCATGTCTTTTGTTTGGGGGTTTTGTAAACACTTCTCTGAGTCTTTCAAATACATCTGATAGCTGCAATAAAAACAATTTGTTCAAACAATGTATTCTGAAACTGCATCTGCAATAAATGGAATATTTCCATCAGCAGCCCCATTTCTTAATGAGTAGGAATGGACCAGCTGTTTTAAGTGGGATAGGAATTGTGCTAAGACCCTGTGAGGTAAGATGAAGAACCCCTAAGGATGTCTCTCTTGATGCCACAAACCAGCCTGGCTTTGGCCTAGCAAAATCTGTCTGAAAGCATTTTAGAGCAACTAACTGTGAGGCTGTCTCAGGGTTTGCTTTGGTGATTTTGAAGAAGAGCTTTTTCCGTGCTTTCTTTAGATAAAGCCAGCCTGAGTCTGAGTGTAACACTCCAGATGCTGCCAGCAGAGTTGCAAAAATCTAAGTTTATGTTTGAGACTCTGAGTCTGATACTGGAGGCAGCCCTTATGTTCGGTTGGCTGGGTTTTACTCTGAGTTATCCCTGCCCATGACGCTGTCTTCAACTTTCCCCACTAATCACACAGGAGTTCAGTTTCTAGGTGTTCAGAGGAAGGGTTGTGTGAGGCAACAGTTACAACATTGTTCTTTAGGTCCTAGCTAGAGCACAATCCTGTTTTGAAGAATAAGCCACAAAGTGATCTGTATGTCCTGTTCTTGTACAGAAATTATAGAAACTTATTTTTATCTATATTAAAATTTGTAAAACCCCAGACTTTAGAAAAACATGCCAAACTATATAAAGCAATTTAAGGACTACTCTGATCAACTTTTGTGGTTAATAAACTTTATTCATATACAATTTGAAAGCATTCAAAATACACTCTATAAGAATCACAAATATATAAAAAGCAATGTAATTAGAGCATTCTTTGACAGTGACTCATGAGCCAGTATGACTGACCACACTGGAAGTAACATATAAAAAACTCCATATAAGTCCCTGTTTTTTGTTAAGCATGTCTCTAATTAAGGAAGACAAAATAAAAAGGAAATGAAAAGACATTGTCTTTTTACTACTAATCAAAACCAGATTTCTGCTAAGCAGCTTTACAAACACCCCACCCTTATTGTTGCATTCTTGTATCAGTTAATGGTCTCCTCCTTCAAAAAAGGAAGAAAAAGTAACTGCTCATAACGATTATCAAGTACAGAAGAAGAAACAAAGACGAAGCTGCAGAGTACACCGAATCTGGAAGGAGTTAAATCGAGGTCTTGAAGGAACCACCTGTATTTAATACTCTGCTTTGAATGGGTAGTCCTTGTGGTTGACAGCTCTGAAAAGAGAAAGGCCTTGTTATTCAAGTAGTGCAGAAAGTATCTTGAGCAGCATTTCCCTGTTGCAGTCTCCCTCCCCCATTGCCAACACACTTGAGTCCTGCAGCTGTCATTAAACTGAACACAGGCCTGTGAGAAAGCCCCTGGAACACCAATATGCTGGATGGAAAACTCCAAATGAACCTCCATCCTGAAGTTCCAGGACATGCCTCACTGAAGTTTAAAGTATGAGCTCTCCCTGGTTTTGGTCATGTATGTTTCCAAGATGGGGGTGGGGGGTGAAAATACAGACAGAAATAGGATGAATGGATAGTAAGGATAACAAGGAACATACTGGACCACTGGAACTGCCCTCCAGTTCCTGTTAAAGCTGAGGATGACATCCATCTCCTTTTTAGACAGTTCAAAGTCAAACACCTAGCAGGGAAAGAGAAAAAAAAAAGCTCTCTTTAGTAGCTAACTATTCACAAACCTAAGTGTGCTTCATGCACTTAGGACTTGAGATAGGAATGTATTAAGCATAATTAAGCAATCTTCTTATTTTTCAGGCAAATAATAACCCTTGAAGTCATCAAGACAGTCTTTTTTTTTTCTGAGGTGGTGTTCATAGCGAGGTCTTACATTTCTGGGTGGCTGAATCCGAACACCACTGCACTTTGTGTGGTAATGCACACAGAGAAGACTTTAGGTGCTCAGGATGTGTCACTGGAACTGGAGGTAAATTTTCTGCTGTGAGAGAGGGCTACTGGGTATCAACTGCAAATAGTTGCCTTACAGTTAATCATCTAAAGAGTTCTTGCTAGTGGTCCATGGGAAAAATAACTCCAAACCCTCTCACCATGGATTGAAAGCAACACAGAGGTATTATATAAGATGCCACACCTTATGAGCAAACATCCAGCTGAACTTCACTGCCAAGGGGAGCCACAGCCTCAAAGTGAGACAAACTCCAACAGGTCTGTTTGTTCATAGCTTGTTCCTTTAAACCCTAAGGACTTATTAAGCTTTTCCCCAAGGGCAAGTCCAAACCTGGGGCTCCCTTTCTGCAGCAGCAGAGCTCAGACCCTGGTGTAACCCATTTCTCTCCTAGCAGGAACAAAATGCTTTTCCCCAGATGGTTTGGTAGTGCTGATCCCCAGTCTTCAAGTCTCTGTACCCCGCTTCCAGTGACTCAGCTGCTGCTTGGAAACACAGAGGGGCTATGGGTGTGGGTGCCTATCCTGCACAAAACCAGGTAGCAGCATTTCCAAAGGGAACTTCACCTTCATGTTTTCCTCAACACGGTGTGGTTTGTCAGACTTGGGAATGACAATGATGTCTCTTTGGACCAGAAAGCGGATCAGGACCTAGGAAAGAACAAAGAGGAGCGTGAACACTGATGTCCCAAGAAATCTATTCAAACACATTATGTGGATTTTTTTTTTCTTTTAATCTACAATTTATTTTTCTACAACCATATTCACTCCTTGGAAGATTACCATTTTGCACACAGATGCCAGGATTTATTCACGTATTTGGCAGAAGACTGGCAAACTCTAATTTTTTCTAGCCTATGTTGTTTCTGCATTGTGGCTTTTGCAGGATTTGTTTTGTTTTTGTTTAGGGTAGTAGCAAGGGGAGAAAAACTATGATGCTCTGGCTTGTATTATATGAGTGCTCAGACTCAATGAGCATAATGACACTACAGATTATTTTGGGCTCACAGGTTAAGTACCTCAGGTACTTACCTCAAGTACCTTCCAAAAGCTGAACCTTTTGAAAGTCCATAAAAGGAAAAACATATTTAGAGAATTTAAAAGTTCCCCTGCCACCCAAAAAGCCCAACTGTTGCATACAATGTTTGTATCCTGCTCTGCCTGTCTTAAAATATGATTGTCTTTGATTGTATGTGAACATGTGACTTTGTTTGAAGTGCAGTTTCTGCACACCCCAGGCAACAACTAATTTGTGTGACTAGCGAACTAATAGAGAAAAAAATCTTAAATAATCAAGCAGCTTTCAATAATTCTTTGTGAACACGAGCAGATTGGAGGCAACCAAATATGTCTCCCAATTACAGGACTCTTCTGAAGAATAACTTAGCTGAAGAAAGAAATAAAAATTTAGAAAGATGAACACCTGAGGTAAGCATGTACCATTGCCGGTGAGTCCAACTCAAAATCTGGCACTCAAGACCTCCTTGAAAATAGATGATAATTTTTATGAATGCTGTTAAGAACTTGGGCAGAATGAAGAGTCAAGTTCAGCCCCATTATAATGTATCTCAAGAGAAAGTAGCATCTGCTAGAACTGGCCTGTAAGACATCTGAGGAGGAGGAATGGTTTGCTCTGACAACTTACCTGGGCAGGGCTTTTATGATGTCTAGCTGCAATGTCTTTAATCTTGGGATCATCCATAAGCGTGGGATCCCCTGGCTTAGCCCTGTTAAATAATAGAGATGGTGGTAGTAGAAAAGTGATAGCTTCCCTGTAGGAGCCTTACATCATGTGACATAATCTGCATCAAGACAAGAGAACTTCTCATTTTAACTGTATCATTTACCTAATTTTATAATAATAAAAATAATACTCTTCATAGTTCAACTGCAGCGTTTCGTGTACAGAAAGGCTGCAGTATTCTTACCATGGGCGGTTAGGAGAGCCCAGGGGGCTGTATGCAGTCACAGCAAGCCCTTTGGATTTACAGTACTTGACCAATTTCTCCTGGGTCAGATATGGGTGACATTCTACCTGCAAGCACAGAAAGATGGTTGATAAAGAGGCAGACTTCACTCAGCTGCAGAGTGTTATATTTTAAATCCTCTTGGGTCACAGAAAATGTGAAGACTTGACTTCCAGTATCATAACTCAAATCTGTCTTATGAAAAAGTGATTGATGCCACAGCAGTATCTAGAGGCTTTTCAGAGAATAAACCTTTCTCATGGTACGTATTACCCACAGAAAGCAAAAAAATAGATGAGAAGAGTGAAAGTGTTATCTGTGTGGAATCTGGGAAATAAGCCTTCCTGGACTACTTCAGGGCAGGATTGCATCGCCAGAGGGGCAGCCCAGAATGCCTGAACTTTATTTTCTGCTCTGATGCACTCAGCCTCTCCTTGCCTTAAGGAGCCTCTCTCACTCCTGAAGAAGCCTGGGGAGATGATCTGAGCTAACCTAAGGAAGCAAGTTCCTGTTGCAAATAGATGTTTGGGTAAGATTTCCTGAAAGCAACAGGAGCTCTGTGGGGATGCTGCTCAGCTGCCACAAGCCAAGGCATGACCACAGGGCTGTGTCTGTGCTGGTTCACATGGCCCTGTGCACATACCCAGCTGTTTCTGAACACTAGCGCTCCACTACCAGGCATGGTAGTCCACAGTAGTTACACCTTAGCTTAACTTACACCTAAGCTAGTGTGGAGATTTCCCTGGATATTCCCCATCTGGAAGAGACGGGCATTCAGCACCCTCAGCTGAGTGCAAAGAAGTTGCAATGGAATAAAATCAGAAAGTTCTTAAGCTGCTGCTGTCCTGTGATTACGTTCATGAGGTATGTGGTATGTGGTGAGAATTTGTTATGTAATTGCACTGTTCAACCTCCTTTCTATAATGAAGTTGAGCGGTTTATTTTATGTTGAAAAATGAGTAAGTCCTGTGCATCCCTGTAGAGTCTCATGCTTGTGAAGAAACTCCCAGTGGGGATTTTGCTGAATATATTTAAGATTAATCTAAATATGTATGATATAAATTATATATTGTTTATATAGAGCATGTATATTATATATTACATGAATTTAGGTATACTCTGATTATATATATATACACACACACACACACTCTAAATATATTGAGGAATATTTTTAAGGGGAAGGTTCCAGCCTTATGGAAAGGGGATCTAGACAATCCTTAAAGTACCTTCCAATCCTAATCCATTCCATGATTCCAGACTGCAAGGTTAGCTGAGGAATGGAAACAAAATTCTCACCTGGTTCATTACAGGCTTGTGCTTCAGTCCTGCCTTGTTCAAGATTCTTTCAATCTGCTCATGGTTAAAGTTGGAGACACCAATGGCTTTTACCAGACCAGCATCCACCAGCTCTTCCATGGCCTAATGAGTAAAGACAACCAAGATGTGGGTGTGAGTTGGTGGTATTACTGTCAAACTACATTATTTTATTTCTCTCAAGCTTGGGACAAATGAACAAACAACTCACACTAGATACTTACATAAAAGTAGCTCAGTTAATAAAAGAAAATAAAATCCTAACTGAACACCCAGTAAATTAACAGCCACACCTAGATTAATCTGACGGGTTGGTTCTACCAACCCTTCAATCTGCATTATTTGTATCCAAATATTTTAGCAACAGCACCTACAGTGCTGATAGCTTTCTTCTCTTTAGCCTTACTAAAAACATCCCCTTCTTGCTCCCCAAAACAAAAGATACAAGCAGCTGTCTGGCTGAAATACAATTTTGTGTGGCTGTCCTTCATACCCAAACATACCCCTCAATTCCATTTTGCACACAGATCTCTGCTCCATCTTTAGTGCTGATACTTGCTCTGAAGAACAAATACTGACCTCCCATGTGTCCAGAAAATCTGTATCACTGGGAATACTGTGACCCTGGTCATCCAGAGGATGCAGCTCTTCACCAGCCTGTTAAATCAAGGCAGATAATACACAGACCTTTTTAAGTGTTGAATTTCCTACAGTGTGCCAGCGCTTTGGACTGCATTCACAGGCAGCAAGTTAGCAGGGTGTTTAAACGTATTGCATAACTAAAAATGATGCATGTCCATCAGTATTCTCTTTTGGATGAGGGCCGTATTTCACAAAATCAGTCCCTGCATGCAAAGAGTGTGGAGATTAGTAATAATTATGTAACTTTGGCAGATCTGGAGAGGAGGGAACAGATACTCCTCAGCCCTTTTAATCTAGTTTCTTATTTATTTTACACAGATGCAGACTGGGGGAAGAAACACATTCCTTCTGTGCTATGCTTCATTTTTCACTGCTGCTTACCTCAGACCAAGCCTACATCCCCAAAAACCTAGATGTCCATGCTGTAACCACCATCCTCTGCTGGTTACGAGAAGACCCAGCGGCTCACACCTACGTCTCATTCCGAAAGGGATGAAAAGCCAGACCCCTATGCTAAAACACACCACTACTTTAGTGACCAAATTCTTGCTACCACTGGCATCAGGGAAGAACCAAATGAACCCCATATCCCAGCTGTGTGATGAAGATGGTCACAGCAAAGATGAGAGTATGCACTGTGTTCCTGGGCAGGTAAGGAGGAAAGGTGTGGAGAGCAGGACTACCTTGAATCCCATTGGGAAGTGCATCAGATAGAGGTCGAGGTAGTCCAGCTGGAGTGCAGCAAGGCTCTTCTCGAGTCCTACCTTAACCAAGGATTTCTCATGGAACGTGTTCCACAGCTGTGGGAAGAGACCAAGCCCTACGGTCACTTTACAGCTCCCACAGGGCAGACCAGGGGACAGAAGCTTCTCACTTGGAGGTCTGGGAGGAAGACTCCCTCCCCACTTAAGTCAGTACATGCTGAAGATGAGGATATAACATTTCACTGTTAAAGCAGGACAAACATACCACATAGCCAGCCGTCATGAAGGTGGAGTCAGGATTCCCACTCATGAGAAGATATTCTCACATGTAAATGTAACAATTTGGCAAGTACATCTGACACAGCAAAGCTATTAGTGTTACAATTATTTTTTTCAGCCTAAATTTTGACTATTGAGCAGCTCATAGATACCTTCTTTCTGTCCCTTTTAACTGTCCACTTGAGAAGAGTTGTGAATTTTACTTCATTTTCGAAATCAAAATTCAAGTTGTTTAAATAGAAGAACAAGTATTATTAAAAGAAACCATATTCTTTAACAAAAACAAAGCTTAATGTGGAAAATCTTAGTTATACTCAAAGTTTTCTGGTTTTGCTGGTGAAATCCCCAAGTGACAAATTTATTAGTTGAATTGTTCTTTTTTGTAAGGAGCACGTCTGGGACAAGTGGATCACATAAGGAATGAAGAAAACACATATAAAATACTTTGATTTCTGTTCCCTTTCAGGGTTACCATTTGTACATGACAAAGTTTTCAAATGTCTTGCTTAGCAGTGATGAATCCAGACAATTGTCTTGTCTTTTTTAATTCCCCCCTTATCTTTCTCAGGTGTGTCCAATTGAACATCCAGTACAATTGACTTAATGGATGTCAGGAAATTATTAGATCAATAATAGGACGGCAATAGCCGTCCAATCTTTCCTAAGTTGTCAGCGGTTTCTGATAAAGCCAAGTCAAAATTGCAAATACAGGATGAACTTTCAAGACAGAACAAGAAAACCGCGAAGTGAATGTCAGAGAAGGCAATAGGTCGCTATGTCACTTTACAGGCATGACACGGGTTTCTCTGCAAGAAAAGCTAAATGCCTCAATAATCTTGCATCCTTGTACCTTAGTGACAATGAAGAGGTCTTCCCGTTTCACAACTCCCTCCTTGATCTTCTGCTGGACTGCGTTCCCTATTTCATTTTCATTCTGGTAGAAATAGGCACAGTCGAAGTGCCGGTAGCCGGCATCGATAGCAAACTTCACCACCTCTTCCACCTTTCCCGGAGGAGCCTGAAAGCAAACAGAAGCCAGCCATGAGCTCTGCCATGTCCCCCTGCCAGGGCTCAGTGCTGTGACAGCTCCACACAGTCCTCTTTCCAGCTGCTCCTGGAGTTGCCTCATCACCTGCATTTAACTGAAACCCGACGGAGTTTCCAGGCAAAGCAGCATTTCTGCTGGGAACAGGCACAGAGCAGAAAAGAGTTTGTTTCTGCAAAACTTCCAGCTCTGCCACTGCCAGCAGCGCAATATCCACTGTCATTTCCCCTCTTTGCTCTCTGCGTTGCCTGAGGAGTTCCGCCACTTCACCTTCCCCAAATCTTCCCCGCGAAGGCGGGTCCGTGCCCAGAGCCCCCCTCAGACCGCGATCCCATCCCGGGGCTGCGAGCCGCTGCCTCTCGCTCTTTTTGGTCGGTTTCTTTCGCTTCCCCTCTGGTTTTCTGTGCCTCCTTCCACCTTCTCCAGCCCCTAACTTACACCTTTTTTTGCCTTTTCCCCCTTTGCCTGTGCTCCCCGCGGCCCCCCCGCGCCTGGCAGCCCGCCCGGTTATACAAGCGGCCGCCATCGGGCGCTGCGAGCAGCCGGCGACGCCGAGCCCACGCAAGGCACGGATCCCGCTTTTAGAGGGCTGGTTCCTTTCGTATGTTGCTGGTTTTAACTTTATTTCGCATCTCGGCATCTCCCGCCCGATCCCCTCCCTCCCTCCCTTCCTCCTGCGCCGGTACCTGCCAGGTGCCCAGCCCCAGGGCGGGTATCTTCACGTTATTGCTGAGCTCCACGCAGGGGATGGCCATGGTGCCAATGTCTGTCAGCCCGTTGTACGTCGCTCGGAGCCGCCGAGGGCTGCCCGAGGCGGCTATAAAGATGGGAGCTGGCCCAGCCCCGCCTCACCCTTCCCCGCCTCGCCCCTCCCCGCCTCGTCATAGGCGACGCACAGGAGATGCCCATAGACGTGATGCCGAAAGACTCGGTGCTGATTTAGCTGTTTGTTTGGAAATGAGCAAACCGAAGGCAAATGTCTCAGCAGCCGACCTGGCGCTTTGTACGCATTCTGCTGGGCAGTGGTGGAATCGCCACCTCTGGAAGCGCTCGAAAGGTGTATGGATGTAGCACTTGAGGACATGGGTTGGTGGCAGACGTGGTGGTGCTGGGGACCGGTTAGACTCGACGACTTTGGAGTCCTTTCCAACCCTAATCGTTCTATGGTACTGTAGCCTCTTGGCTGCCATGAGAATTTCTGCCTGAGGCAATGGGTGCCCATTGGAGGATTTTCTCCAGTGGTGGCAAATGGACTGAATTTTTCATATTTTTCCTGAAAAATATTAGGCTCACCTGTTGTTTGCAGAGGAATTCATTCAAAGGGAATGTGCCCTTACCTTTTAGCTCATTTCTGTGTTCCCTGTCTTTGCAGAGGGGTGGGCTCCCTGCTGGACCATCAGTCTGTGTGAAGGAATCTCTTCCCTGGCCCCCAATTAAGATTTCAGCCAGTGCTGGTAGGCTGTCAGATGCTGTACAAGGCGATTACAGCTTCTTGACACGGAATGCTTTAGTCCAAATAACCTGCTTTTTGCATATGGTGAAAAGTGATATTTAAAGGCGGCAGGAGACTCTGTACAAATTCAATGTCTCAGAAATCAAGACCCAGAGCCTGGAGGGACTGGGCTGCTTAGCTAGCAGTTGTCTGGAAGAAGCTTCACACCATGAAGCTGATGTGAGTTCACCCTACCTTAGGCATCTCATGTGTCACAGAGACTTTGTGTTTCGTTATCACAGTAGGGATGCTTTGCTACTTGAGTCTACTTTTTAAATTTTCCTTATATTGCTATAAACTCCTACTGGCTCACTGCTGATCCCTGACCACCAATTTAAATGCTGTGGTAGTTCCCCTTGGTGTCATCTTGTGACTTGTACAGTGTAAGCGAGAATTAAATATTTTATGCTTAGACTTTTAATGTTTGCCTATTAAAATATAGAATGAATTATTGAGCTCATGAATTATTGAGCCACTGTGATGTTTGATGTGGTTTCTTAAAATTTATGTGCATTTTCATTATTTAAACTTCTTTTATGGGACAGTATTTTCAGTTGGCTACCAAATGCATGTTCTGAGTTTAAATATAAACAAAATCTCTTCCTGGTCTCCTTGGCCTGGTTTACAAGCCATTGGCTTAACCAAGCTTTATTGTCATCTTTTTGTTGCCTTGGATGCCATCACACATTCCACAACGGGAAAAAACCCCATATTGATATGAAGTAGAGACAGAGAAGCAGGGAATCAAATTTTTCAAAGTGGCTGATAATTCCAGTGTGGTCGAACTAGAGCAGTGAGAGGAGGTGTCTTCTATTGAAAGCAAATACGAAAAAACACATCGATCAAACAACCCCACCCAAAAAAAGAAAAAGACAAAGCTACTGTGAGACATGATGAATTTGACAGAAAAGACATACCAAAAAGAAAAAAAGACATACCAAAAAGAAAAAAAAAAAGAGAAAAGTCTGTTGAGATTTTAAAAATTTAATAATAGTACATTGTTTTTGAGGCCAGAAAGGGCCACACTATTCTTCTTACACTGATCTCCAATTACACTGAAAAGATTTTATAACAAGCCTATGTCATATCCATATTACTTAAGTTTTTATTAGAGGCACGTGTGTGCTATAGCAATAAAAGCTGACAAAAATTATGTAGAGAATAGACTAGGAAATATGGAGATTGAGCTATTAAATTTACCTTCAATTGCAGCAAATTTTCATCTGGAAGGTATAAACCCCACATAATTGCTCTTTTTTTATTACCCATTTGTTTAACAGAGCCATCAACAATTTTCCTCTCTGTAAATCTTTATATGAAGACATTAATGATTTTGGAGTGAACTTCCTGCAGGCCAGGGAGGAGCAGGGAGAGATTTTGGCAACTCAGCCACAGCATAGGCTGGCAGAAGAGAACTGCTGAAAGGACTGTGTTATGTGTACAGGCTTTTCTGTTCAAATATGTTTGTTCTGATTTCTTTATCTGTGTGGAGAAAGGTAACTCATCATTCAAAGCCATATAAAACCTGACTTTATGAGGGGTTAAAAGGTTTTAATTATTATTTAACTGCCATGATTTGCTGGATGCAGTATGGGTGGTGACTGGTGCCCATTCACCTCAACTTTTTAGCTGAGTCATGGTGATTTCACTCCCTGCAGAGCCTGGCAACTCCCTCAGGCACCCTGCCGTGCTGTTTAATGAATCAGAGCCGGCAGATACAGGTAGTGACTTGTCTACAACCTTGTTGATCATACCCATGGGTCGCTACCACCTGACTGGAAATTTACTAGGGTCTGATTTGGAGTTGGCCCTCCTTTGGAGTGACTTTTCTAGAGGGTAATGGCACTCCTTCGTGATCATATTTTGCTGAAATGCAAAAATGGCAATCTCTTTTGTGGGCAGTCTAGTGCTATTGGGAGTGTTTTGTCTAGACAGAATCATGGAACCATTAAGGTTGGAAAAGACCATCAGGTCCAACTGTCAGAGGTTAAAGTTTTTAGGTAGAAAGCCCCAACATGAGTCAAGCCAGCTGTTAGGGTTCCTTGGGGAAACAATGTGCATTATTTTCCTGCACTAATGGTAAGGAGCCTGTTACAAGTGTCTACTCCTGTATAGCTGACAAAACATTGCAATGTATTGGCTGCAACAATAGTGAAACAACAAATGTGATTTTTCGAACTGTTAAAAAGTTAAGTATCACTATTTATATTTTAATAAAACTTGGAGTTCTGTTTCCTGTGAGTCTAAAGGCATACTAGGCACCTTTTCAGGATATACAATGGGTGAAGATTGAACATAGCACTGAATCACAGAATGGTGAGATAAGAAGGGACCTCTAGAATTCATCTTGAACCTCTTCCCTGCTCAGGCAGGGCCACTGAGAGCAGGTTGCTCGGAGATGTGTTCAGGTGGGAGACACCACAACATCTCTGGGCAAACTACTCTACTTTGCAGTAGAAAAGTGTTTTGTAATGGTAGAGGGACCTTCCTCTGTCTCACTTTGTGCCCATTGACTCTTGTCCTGGCACTGGGCACCACTGAAAAGAGCCTGGCTCTGTCATCTTTGCACCCTCCCTTCAGGTATTTATATACTTCAACAAGATTCCCCTTGAAACTTTTGTTCTGCAGACTAAGGATCTTCATCTCTCTCAGTCTCTCCTAACAGGAGGGAGGATTTAATCCTTTAATTACACAGTTAATTAATTCCCTGTGCTTTGGCTGAGTCACCTTCCTGTCATGCCCTGAGCAGCCTGGACTCCTGGGGCAACCCAGCCAAACTGCAGCCTGTGGGTGTGGGCAGGGTAAATGTGGCAGTGCTGGTGCTATGCAGGAGGTGACCATTTTGCAAGGGGCCTTCTTATAGAATGCCTGTGGCAGTCAGTGCACCCAAATTTTTCCCTTTTATGATATACCTTGTCACAGTCTTCAGCATGTTTCTGAATTGTTGCATACTCAGCCTGTGTCTAAAGACAAAAGTAAACAAGCCCCAGTAACTTCGAGCAGGAAAGGTCTACTCTTACTGAGGCACATCTACTTCTATCAGTCTTATTTGCACAATATCATGCTCATGGATCTGACAATGTCAATAGGAAGTGGTACATCAGCAGCGAAGAAAGTTTTTATGTGAGAAAGACATTTGTAGAATATTTTGATTGATTCTCCCCTTGGTGAGTGCAATGGACAGTACCCAAATTTATCAGCAATCCACAGAACTGTGGATTTTCAGTACTTACTGAAATAATTTCCCTGCAGCAGCTGCCTTTGGAGTAGTTACTAGACACCAATTTTAGTAACACTGAAGTGAAATTTTTCACCAGAACTCTGAGAGCAGGATTAGAAATTCATTCAAAAGAATCACCAGAGCTATGTCCACTGAATCCCAAGCTACCTCCCGTTTCTCCAGTATGGTGATGCATTTTCTCCTCTCTCCTTGAGGCTGCTCTACGACCTCAGGGATTCCTGTTAGGTCCTAAGTGAGGCCTTTTGAGCTCTCCTGGACCACAGTGGGCTGTGCCAGCACCTCCCTGTGAATGGGATTCCTCTCAAAGCTCATGAGCCTTCAAGTTTCTGATTCTTGGAGGGCTGTTGCTGAAAGTTGATGACAGGGCCTGGGCTGATAACTCCATTCCTCCACCCACTGAGAGATGCAATGGCATCCAGTGTGAGTATTCCACTGCAGTCAAGGGGAATTTTTAACAGGTACCTTTGTGAAGATAGATATAGATATCTCTGCATGTGAATTGATTCAAATACCCTCTCCAGTACAATAGCAATGGTGCTATCTTGAATCTATAACTAGGTCACTCTAGTAATTATAATAAATCCTATTGAATCACTTTATAAATATTAAATTAGTCAATGATTACTGTTAAGCCCTTTTGCACCTTACCCCTTTGCACCATTGCCCTTTGCACCTTTACTTTTTTGCATCTCTGGTCTCCATGTAAATTATTCTGAACTGATTCTAATGCAATTTTCCTTTGTATCCTTCACCTGTGTAGTAAGTAATGGAGTTAATCTTGCCATTGAACTATGTTAAATGATGTCTTTACAAATTTATCTTAAAACCTCCTTCTAGTAACACCTTTGACTGTGATTGTTTAAGCAGCCTAACACACTCATTTGCCACATCCGTAAGCACACAATAACTGTGTTCAGAAGAGCCTTGAGTTAAATCCTGTAACGGCTTTCTCCAGTTCACTAGTTGTACAGTCTGATTGCTGCTTATTCCTTGCTTTCAGGGCCTTTCTCCTCTTCCTTTCCACCTCTGAATCTTGGAGCTCTTCCATTGCAGCTTTTTGAAAAGAGCTGAGACAACAACTTTGATCCAGATAAGAACCCTGACAACTTAGATCACCTGAGATTAGCCACACAAAGGAAGCGGGGGTGGCTGCTCATGGAGAAGAGTGCAGGAAAGTTGTGATGGATGAGGAAATGTGCTGGTCTGGCAGCAATCCAGCTCTCTGCACTCTGAAGTGTTGATAGAGGCCCTTGTTTCTGAATATGAACAGATATGCCAGGGTGGCGTCCAACAAGCTACCTGAGAAGATATTTACATTTACTAACTGGGAATAGTTGATTTTTAAATGGTGTGGATGATGCCTCACTGTTGGCGCTGAGGGCTGCTACAAGAGAATGATGATTGTAAATATGCTCAGGTGACCCTGCAGCTCGGAATAACTCTTGATAAACCTGTGTGAAGAGCAGGCCAGTGATCCTCCAGCACGGACAGAATTTAGCAGTGCCTTTGTGTCTTGTGCCTCTGCCCGGGTGCTGCTTCAGGCATCCCCTGCTGGGTGAAGTGACAGAAATTAACATTTTCTTTGTGTTTTAGTTCTGAGCTTGTGGCTGTCCCAGCTGCCTGGGCTGACTCACATATGTAGACACGACGAGTAACTACATTTATGTAAACAGAGTTGTTTGTTTTTATTACACTGTTGCACTCCAAATTAGGTGGGTTTTTTCCTCATTTATCTGCAGACCTATATCTTATAGCAGAGTTTTTGGTATGGTTGGTGTATATGGGTAAAAAGGAGGGGTTCTGTAACTGTCTGCAGATCAGTTTCCAAATGGAATTTTGCAACCTTCTTTGACAAGAGAAGACAACCATGTGCTGAAACCAGTTCAGGGCAGGTAAAGTGACAATTTTATTTTCTTTTATTCAGAAAATCAATTTATTAACAAAGCTGGACTATGCTAACAATCCTGTTACAAAGAGTGCACCTTTTAAATACCTTTAGGAAAAACAGCCAACTTGATCGTGTTATAACTAAAAAGAGAAAAAAAAAGAGTTTTTTTCTTCTTTTCACTGTTAGAAGTATAAGAAAGCTTGAAAAACTGTCTGCTGTTATAACAGAATGAAGATGTCAGGCCCCACCTTTCCTTACATTTTGGGCAGGGCATACTGCCATTCGTCCTTCAATTTTGGCATAATTTGTTGTTGATCTTAAAGCTATTTCTTTAGCTGAAGGTAAGTTCCAACTTTCCTAATGTGTTTATGTGACCCCCATAGAATACCAGCATTACCTGGATGTCATCTGTGGACTTTTAATAAGAAAGTATTATACTTGTAGGTTTTTCGATTGTGAAAATTAAATTGCAATGTTTAAATCTAGTGCATATTCTTTTCTAAATTTTCTTAGTTCTTCTTTAGGCTGATATTCTGTAAAGCCTGATAACAATGCTTTAGGAGAATGAATGTATTGCTGATCTTTAGTAAATTGGAAGGAAAGTGGAATTGTAACTGGCAGGGAAACCAGGGGAAGACTTGGGAATGGCTTCTGTGTGGGAGGTGCAGGGTGTGAAATTAGACATGAGAAAGAAGGGATCCAGAAGGGAGAGAGGCAAGAAAAATAAGGAAGTCATACTCTTAAATGTAAATGTGTTTTTCATCTGAGTCCCACTGGAAGCAACAAAGTACTTTAAAAATAAATNTATTCCTACTCCTATATCCTTGCCTGAGAGCCCCTTAATTTTCAAAATTAGAACAATTAGGAAGGAGGGAGTTTACATTCCCCACTTCAAGAGAAGCTCCTGCTTTTCTTAACAGACACCTGTCTTTTCAAACCCAGACAATAACCAAAAGCACAGTTGCTCTTAAAGCTCATCTTATTTTATCATAGATCTTTTGCTGACATTGTTTTCTTATTGACATCAGTGGAGGTTTCAGAAGGAATTGAAAGCAGCTGCCTGCTTCAAACACACATTGAAATCATCAGGAAAAGTGGTATAGAGTCTTTCCCTGGAATATACTTGAGACTAGTCCAATATGTCTTTTCATCACAAATTTTAATCATGAATTGCTGGCTTTGTTTATATTTGCTGCAGTGGGACATGTACCGGAGCAGCTGTATCAGATAAGGGTGCACAGTAATATATAACTGGCTTTACCAAATCCATCAAACTCACTTTCATCTTAAATACAGTGTTATTTATTTTCCTTTTTTTTCTCAGGCACTGTCAAGATTTTTCTCTTTTCATATTTTGGAGGATTACTTTCTTTTGAGGAAATAAAGTTTGAAGTCTGTTGATTGAATTTCTTATATCTATTTATATTTTGTGACAGTGTATTAGGTTAGATGATTTTTTTATTCAGTGAACTTTCATTACATGATTAAATTGATATCCATTAACTTTAAAAATTGGCCCCTCTTTTTTTTTTTTTTGGTTTTTTTTCCTTCCCCCTAAGTGACACTGGGAAAAGGTGTGCTTTACCTGAAATCATTTTGTTTCTACAAGGCATTGTATGATGGTTGCTGTTTTGTCAGTCTGTGTGTGGTCAAAAGTGTGCAGAGAAGCACAAAGAATCTCAACATGAAGAAAAAAGACAATATACCGTGGAGTATGAGGGCATCATGTTTAGGTGAGGCTATGTGTACCATAGAATTTGGTCATTTAAAACCCCTTCCCTTCCTTTCCAAGTAGGGAAGAAAAGAATATTGTCTAAAGAAGGCTCATGGTCACTGCAAGTGCCCTGAACTCAGCTGGCAGGGTAGTCCTCTGAGCTAGAGTCAAAACATAAAGGGAAAAGGAAGTATCAGATGTGGTTTGGTTTGGTAAGGACAACACTCAGGAATGTCTTAAAGGGGGAAAACAGACATTGCCACAGCAATGCAGCACTAATAAATAAAGTATAGAATGTATTTTACTACAGGATTATATATTTCTAGGTTCTTTATATCTTCCTGGACCTGCAGAGGGTGCAAAATCTCCACTTTGCTTAGAAGAAGCAGAATTATTTCATTCTGCTGGTGCATTTTGGTTCTCTGGTAACTTGTAGCAACACTTCATCGGCACCAAGATCCTCTCTAGGAATGTCATTGTAACAAAAATGGAGATAAAAGCATTTATTACTGAAATTTGGGCTGTTGCCATTTAATTTGTAGAAGTGTTTTATTCTTCAATAGCTGAACCTAGTGCTCAGCAGTTCTCTCTAGCCTAGTGCAATTTGGTCCCTTGTCATCTTCTCTCTTTCCCTAATAGTATGCTTTCCTCTTCATCATCTCTGTTTTTCTGTTTTCTGTTTGATTTTAATCTGGGTATTTTTTCTGGCTGACGGTTTCTGGTGGAATTCTTTCTTCCACCTTTAAGTGGTTTCTTTCATATCATGAAAACAGTGGAGGCAAATGAAAAACTACATGGCTTTGGTTACACATTTTATTTTCACATGATTTCAACAGTATCTAGAATAACAGAATAAAATATCTGAGACATTATTATGATTTCACTTAATTTATTTTCACTGATTTAGCAGAGGTCTCCAATGAGAGAAAGTGTACGCACAATGTTTTGGCAAAAAACCTGCTTTTAAAGTGTGGGGGTTTCTGGGATAAAGCTTTTCTGCTTTCAAAGAAAGCCATTCCATTCTGCAAATTAAAACAAATGCTTCACTACCACTCAATTAGATCAGTAATATTAGGGAAATAATCCCTCAAACTTAAAATACCTGTCCAGGGAGGGGCGAGAAAGTTGTTAGTGTGTGGTGGTAAAACTTATCTAACTTGTCTAACTTCCTGTGTTTCATAACAAAGATTTTTTTTCAGTTTGTTTATTTTTGTTCATTTGTGTTTTGTTTTTAATTCATAGTCTTCATAGCAGCTGTGAAAGGGCTGGGTTACAATATTGTTGGAGGTACAGCAGCCTTTCAGATTGGTAGGATTTACATGGTTAGCCTTTGTGTAGGAATGAATGTGCGCTTAAATTTAGGTCTTTGTATTTGGTCAAAGTTCTTTGTGGGGTTCTTTTAAAGCAAGTCTCAGTTTTCTGGCTGTAGCAAAAACTTTTTTTACGTTGACCTGTTTATATCTCATCTTTGGGTTGATGAGGAAAAAACCAACCAAAAAATAATGAACTAGGAAAAAAAAAATCAACCAAGGATGTCAAGAGGCAAAATTGTGCTTGTGCCAAGGCCCAGCACAGATCCTCATATTCTCTGTGGCTGCAGATTATGGTGATACTGGAGAGAACAGAAAACCTTCCTTGAGGCTTGTCCTTGATCCTGCTGAAAAACAGTAGGGAAATTTCATCTTCCCTCTGATTCCTACCCACTGCAAGTCTTTTGGTCAGGAGTTTCAAAATTAGTTGCTTAGATAGTCTAATTTGTATTTGGAGATTTTTAGTAACTCTGATTAAGTCTGAACATGCATTTTTCTAAGATGAAAATGATTAAGTTTTTGTAAATAAGTTGTTTGATTTGAAGATATTATTAGGATAGTATTGCAGTAGCTGCATTAACATCATAATGATAATCTTGTTGTCTTCTTTGATTCCAGGAATTGCAAGGTTTAGACATGCAATGTCTAAACACAGCATCATTATATAATTTGGTAGGGAAGAGAAGTACTACTCTTCACAAAGGAAAGAGTAAAGGCTTGGGGCTTATTATGTACCCATCTGCAGCTCTGTTATAAAGCAGTGATATTTATATTTTAATAATTTAGAGAGAGGTGTGTGAGTAGCCTGCTCTTTGTGCAGCAGGGTGGCCCTTCCTCAGGTGGGAAAGGTGGGGGCTCCCAGCTGTGAAAATGTTCAGTTCCTCACAGGGGCATGTAGGGCAAGGCATGGGGCAGAGCAAACCCTGATGATGGAGCTTATTGCAGTCCATGGCACATTAGGTGATGGAGGCCTCAGGATCAGGGAATTCCTTTGTAGGCTTCCTTGTTAATTAATCCAAAATACATGTGAGAGAGCCTCTGTACAGCCCAGAAAAAGGTACACTTGATGAATGATGGAACAGTGCCTTTAGATTTGTTTGTATGCATGGATGTGGGAGAATCACCTCCCTGAGCACCCAGGGGTTTCTTTTCTTTGTGCCCCAAGTGTGGGTGGCAGGGGTGCCTAGTGGCAAGGGAGTGGTGCCACATAGAAACCTGGCATGGACCTGCCAGCTGGTCTGTGAGGTGCTGGGATGCTGGGACCTCAGCTGGCCACAGCTCCAGGCCAGAATTTTAAGGCTAGCCTGGCCTGAGTGGAGAAGTTTAATATGCAATTATTTTGACAGTGCAATAACTACTATTTTATTAAGCTCAGAGTGGTAAGAGGGAAGCCAGAGGGATTATCTGCACCCTTGGATAATATTCTCTGTATGTAGGACAATTTATTGTTTCCAGATATTGTCATTACATTCTTTATTATCACCTGACACTTTTAGAAATCTGGCTGCAGTGTTAATTTTATTTTCTATGTGTCCTAGGGCATGAGAATTGACAGAGAGCTTTGCTAAGAGAACAAAAAACCCATTAATTTTAGTCCTATTTGCTGATACCTTTGATTCTTTCATTTTTCTATTAAAAACTTACTTTACTAAAGAAACTGATAGAGGTTCATATGAATGTGGCAATTTGACATCCATCAAAAGTGGAATAGGGAACAGGTATAAATAAGAATTCTAAAATAAAAAACTAGATCTGTGAGGGATTGCTGAAGAAAGGCAGAGGAAAATAAAGGTCTTAATTTGCAATCCGCTCCAAGCATGCTGCCTCCTTAAGGGACTTAATTAGGCAATAAATCTCTTATTGCAAGAAATTATTTAGGAAACCCGGAAGATTTCTGGTACTTCAAGTGGTGTTCCTGCAATGACTTTGCCATTTGAAAAGACAGGGCATGTTTTGTGGGTACTTGTGTTTGTGAGGGGAAGGGATTTTTCTATAGGTGGGGAGGGACAACTTCATGGAAAGGGAGGTGCTGCTGCCACTGGAGCCCTGGAATTCTTAAGCTGTAGCCGCAGGCTTGTAGCAGTGTGAATTGTTAAACTCATTCTTTTTCTTCCTCTTCCTCTCATCTCTTTTTTTTCTTTTTCTCTTTTTTGCTTTTTGTAAATAGCTTTCATTGTTTGTGAAAACAATTGTATTGAAAGCCCTAAGAACCTGATATCCTTTCATCAGCTTCAGATTAGGTACATTGAGTCATCCCCAATGTGAGCTTCCAGGTAAATCTGGGAGAAGATCATCACAATGACCTGACTAAGCAGAGGTAAATGTATTCCCCAGTGTGGTTTGGGAATTCAGCACACAGCTAAAGATTTTTTGGTAACATTTTATGCTGTTTTGGTGAAAGTCATTCAGGCATTATCTTTTTGCAGCTCTTTGCAAATACAGATGAGAGCTTTTGTCAAATTCTCACTCAAGAAGGCATCATTTTAAATTGAAATATTATGATTCTTTCTGCAGAAAATAAATTAGTATAGAGGAGAACCGAATTCCTGATTTATATTTGGAGACAGGGAGAGAGAGAAAGGAAGATTTTGTCTTTTCTAAGTACGGAACACTTTTCTGGCTATATTTAAGTGAACTAATAACTCCTTATAAAGAGATGTTGAAATCCTTGTAAGGTGTTTTGCACACACAGCAAGTCTGTGACCTTTAACAATATCAGGATATTCAAATCTTCATAAAATAAAAAAAGGAGTTAAGGGGGTTTTTCATCAGAGCTACAATAATATTTTTCAAAACTTTCACTTTTTTTTAACTTTGAAATCCAGGTGTTCTCTGAAATACTTATTGAAAAACAGATTCACAGATTCTGAAGCTGAAACACAACAGCTCCTAAACACCTGCATTGCATTTGTTGTAAGGCTTATCTGAGGCTGAGTTTTAGTCTTCCCTGGGCCTGACTGAAACCCTGTGAAAATCAAGGCAAATATTTCCCCTGTGTTGAGTATGCACTGGAACATGCCCAGAAATTTCACTCGCTCGTTGACTGTAGCATCCAAGATGGTTCAAACCAGTCCACTCCTGAGGCATTTTGGTTCTTTAGGATTCTCTCTCTGCCTTACCCTTCTTAATGCATAAAACCACGATGTTGCTCAGTTACATCACAGTGCCTGTGTTGATGTCTATAATGTGCCAACTCCCTGGTGCAACTTGATTTTTCCCTAGGAAAACTTTGGAGGGAATGAATACTCTAAAAAAAAAAAAATAGATTATGTTTCAGTTTGTTTTCCCTAAATGTAAAAATGTGAAATTTGTCGAAGAAGAATTTTAGGCTGCACTATCTGAAGTCTTGGCTAATTTGGAAGCCTCTCATTAGAGTTTTGCTGTATGGTCTGTGCTCTCACTGATATATTTTGGCTTTAAATAAAATCTGTGATGTGTTTGGTGTGGTGTTTTCATTAAAATTTGAGGGATTATGCTGCCTTCACAAAGTGCAGCAAGTCCTCATCTGAAACATTACGTACACCATCAACTGTGTTCAGAAAGGTGGAGTCCAAGTGGAGTTAAACTGGAAGAGACATGGGGAAGCATGGCTTGTATTACCAAAGGAGCCTTTATTTTTGGGAAAATACAAAGAGAAAACCCATTGAGCAATTGATTCCAGGGAGGGAGAAAGAGCTAATTGAAAGTTGATATGAGGACAGCTTTTGAACAAAGTAATTTTTTTTTTCCCCAGTAGCTCTTTCAAAAAGGGAGTAGCCCAAAAGTGGGTAGGTGTCAGTTCAGTTGCCATGACCAGCTGAATTAAAACATGCACAGAAATGTACCAACCATTCACTGCTTGATAGATTTGACAGAGAGGAAGTAAATTGAATTAGAGCAGGGAGAGAGAAAAACTCTTTGGCACTGAATTTGCTAAGTAACTTCAAAAAAGAAAAAAGTAACTTCAGAAAGACTGGGTGGTAATCCTAATGCAGAGCAGATGGTAGTTTTCACTTCAGTCAGTCCGAATAAATTCTCACGTCCTTTGTAGATGTTATCCTGACTAAATTGTTCACATAAAAACAACACAGACTTTAATTTTTGCTGTATTTTTACACTGAATTAGCTCTCTAGAATGAACCATATTTTATAAGTTCATGAAGAAAAATTCTTTGTAGTGCTTTTAACTGAAGACATTTGGCATGTTTATTTCTAAGTGTCACACAGAATGATTTTTTTCCCCCCCAAGCAGAAGTAGTACTCATACCCACTGAGATGTTTTCTTAAAAAACAATACGAAAATATGAGCTATTGAAGGCAACCCCCATTACTTGTGCAGGTACTTTGTGTTCTCTCTGAATAACAAGTTCATGGCTGCTGGGCTTCAAACATTTGCTACATCTTAAAAATAGATTTCTGTTATTAAAAGAGCAGTAATCTTTCTGCCTTTCACTCTAGAAATTCCAAAGTTAAATACTTTGTGTAAGAGAAGCCATTTGCTTGGTCACTTCTTGTGCAGCAGCAAAAAATACCAAAATACCAAAACATAAGGAATACGCAGAATATATCTACTGCAAATGATCTGAATATTTAGATTTGCTCAGTGCCTTGCTGATCTCCTTGATACTCAGAAGATGCACCTGAATGGGAGATCTCAGCTGTGTGTTCTAGAAAGGCTGAAAAGAATTTGTCTCTTCTGCACTGCTGCTGTGGTTGGCATCACAAAGCTCTCTGATGTTTTTCCTTGTATGATTCTGGCTTGGTAGTGGAGACAGAAACTTGCAGAACTTCCATTTTGCTATTAACATCTTACAGCAATTGGAAAAAAAAAATCACTTAAAAGCCTCGTTAACTATCCACTTCTGAAATTCTAATGACTTTTTAAAATGTTGCTCTTTTACACTCCAGCAGGCTGAAAGAAGATTACATAGTTCTTCGTGTTTATCAGAGCATTACAAACGTTATTTTGCTGACTTCTTGAGAAGAAGCTCCTCTATCTTTTCCATAATTAGTGTCGCCAAATGCTGGATGCAGTTTCAGTAAAGCTTTGTTATACAGTCTCTTCTATTTCATGCTTGTTGGGTTTATGTGTGGAATTCATTTTTCCTATGCTGCTGATTGGCAAACAAAGCTGATTACTAATTTGGCCCATAGAAGATGACAGGAAGCTGAGATGAAATACTTGACTGCTTCCAAGTGTTTTGTTATAAATGCTGGAAGACATCCATACAGTCAGGTATGTTAGAGACTGGTGTGTCATTTTGGGCATGGAGTCTTTTTAATGTGATTCTGAAGCACTGACCACACCTTCACAGGCATGTTTGTTATTCTGCTGTTGTACCTTCGCTGTAGAATACATTGTTACATTTGCCATTTCACTGACTTCTGTAGCCTTGTTAGTTGACTCCTACTCGTGGTCACATGGACATACACACACAAAGGAAGATTTTTGATTTTTAATTTATGGAAACTTTTGAAATTGCTATTTTTTTCTCTTCCTTTCCCATCTTTCTGGTGGATTTTTAAGTCCTTGCCATATCACGAATCTTTTGTCTTGGCTAATTCATATTTCTTTGAGCCAATGGCATAAAGAAGTAATATTTATTTCAACTTCCTTACAATTGTCAGCTTCAGAATAGTTTCTCTAATGCTAACATCTCTCTATTGAAAACCATGTCAGGTTTCTCCAGCACTCCTGTAGGAACTCATAACATGTGTCACCATGTGATTATGTTTTTTTTTCTCTCATCCAGATCTTTACAGGCTGCAATCAGGTCCACAGAGAGTAGAGAAAAATCTGTGCATTTTCATTTCTGAAGATGACAACCTTTGTTGTACTACCCCACACAACTATCAGCTATTTGCAGAGGTGATGACTATTGATGTGGTAGGTAGATCAGGAAGATGAAGAAGAAAATTATTCTTGACTAGCTGAAGTCAGTAAGAGTCTTTCTTGACCTCTTGATCCATGATACTACAGGTCTGCCTATAGTTTCCACTCGAAACATTTTCCATTTACACAGGAGAGTCCCCCACAAAAATATTCAAATTTAATTTCAGGGAAGGGTTGACTTTATATGATCCTTGGGAACAGGATGTTCGGCTAGGGACACAAACCTTTTCCTTGCCACTTAAAACAGGCTACTTTTCTGTATTGTAACATCATGTTTTCCTGTTGATTTGTGCTTTCACTTAATGCTCTTAATTACACACTGTTGTGAAGATTACAAGCAAAGTAAACAGGATGGTTTGTTATCTGTGCTTTCTATCAAGTAAGCGTTCTGTGGGAGGTGCAGCCTGTAACTGCTCTGAGGAAACTGTACCCAGTGCTGAATGAAGTATTAGTCTAGTTTGCTAATGACTAGGTGCAGAACATTTCTTTGTCTTGTGGGCTTGATAATTTCATCTAAATACCAGACTGCAATCTGGTGACCTTTGTGTAGGGTACTGCCTGTAGGCAGTGCCTGGTCCCACAGCTGTGTGTGGCTCTTCCTTGTTGTTTTATGTCCCACGAGATGCTTAGCTTCAGTGCTGTAAGAAACTTTTTTGAAAGCTGCCACAGCAACAACTGGAAAGGACCTTCCATCCTAAGGAAATTTATGTGTAGAGAATTTCACAATGGGGCATCCAAAGCAGATATGAAGAGCTGGCTGGATGAGATACCTTTAGAATTACATTGTCTATTCCCTGAACTTGCAGTCAGTTCCCACGAGCTGCATGGCTTTCTTACTGTGGCAGCCCTTTGTGACACTGCCACACTCCTCCTGGGTTACCGTGCAGCTCCTCTCCTGATACCTTCTCCTGCTTCTTGCATTCATCTCCTCTAAAGTCACATTTGCTTCACCTTTGCTGCCTTGGACTCGCTGCTTCTTTTAGCTTTATAGACAAACACAGTTAAAATAAAGCAGATAGTGTGTGGCATCAAACTGATGCGTTGATCATGGAGTCAGCCTTCTGTTTCTGCCCACAGTGAAAATTTCTGTAACGCTTTTCCCCTGATTTAATTCAAGGCAGCAGTGCCGCAACTGCATAAAGTAGTTTGGGGTTTTTGTTTGTTGGGTTTTGTTCCCCTCTATTTTTCTGTTATTATCTACTTCCCCATTTTAAACTCTTCAAGGCAGATGCTCTACCACACATATTTTAAAAAATGTTAACAGTAGGGAGAATGGTCATGCCATGAGCCTGACTGTGAGAGGTCCATGCTTGGAGAACTTGAGTCTGGAGGAGTCAAAGCCTTGTCCTTCTGCTCAAAGCAGCCAGTGACCTCTCCTTTTTTCTGGCACATTCAAGTTCTTCTGTCTCTGCATTCCTGCCAACATCTGAGAAATTAGCTGCTTTTTAGCTCAAATTATTTGAAATGCTGAATTTTTCTAAACATAAATCACTTCCCTGGGTCTCCAGTGGGCATCGTTTTCCTTCCATTTAGTCCCTGTGGCTCTGAACAGCCAGATTACCCCAATTTATGCATAACTTGCAGTCCCTTTGCTGTGAGTCACCAGGGCTGTGAAAGTGACTTGTGTCATGGGTGTTTTTACATGCAGCACAAGTGAAAATGTGCGCCTTTCTAACTGTGATAATAAAGTAAACTCCTGGCTCAGGACAACACCTGGATTTCACTGCTGAACACAGGGAAGCTTTTGCATTTCAGAAAGACAAGGCACGCTTGCTCCTTTGGAATTATCCTAAGATAAGACAAATGTGGAGAGAAAGGGACATTAGCGATATATGGGCCATGAACCTGTGGATGCAAATTAGCCTTAATGGCTCTAGTCAGCCTCACCTGGCCTTTCTAACACTGTGCATAAGGAAAGCCAAGAAAATTTGGAAAAAGACAACAAAGAACACCATTCTTTCAACACAGTGGGGATGTAACAAAGTTTCTAAAATGTAACAGGGAGAAGAAGTAAGGGCGTTTGGGGAAGAAATGGTTCTACAAAAACCTCTCTTAGGATAAAGAAGTTGATGTCGGCACAAGGGAATTGATCACATATATTAATCATTAGCTGACTGCTGAACATTGACAGTACTGATTATCCAGGCTCAAGATATTCGAAACTGAGAGCCAAATGATTATAAAAGCAGGATACATTTGAAAGAAAGGTTTCCTGGTATATTCAGGCAGGCCATCGGGAATCATTCCTTCCTTACACGTGCCCACGGATATGAGGGTGCAGGCAGTCCTGTCCAAAGGGCTTCCTCCCTCTCCAGTGAGTTCATGTTTCCCTTTTTGAGCATGGTGCAATGAAGATTGTGGTGCAGCTAGAAAGAGAAGATCAGGGAAATCTTTTTGTGCTGCACAGTAGTTTTGGGAGCAGGGATCTCTGCAATTTGACTCTGCACTCAGGCTGTTTCTGAGCTGGGCTGGGTGTGCTGCCTTCTTTTGTGAGTCGACATCGCCACGTGTGTTGTTTTTCTGAGCACGGAAAGTTCCCAGGAAAAAGGCAAGCGCTTNGGTAAGCGCTTTCCTGGGTCATTCGCGTGGCGGGGCAGTGCAGGGAAGAACAAAGCTGTGGATCCCGGCTCTTAAGAGACTGACAGCATGTGCTCCTGATTGCAGCAGAGAAGGAAGAGGAATCGTTTCATGGTTGGCTGAGCAGTTTATGAGCTGCAGAAATGAAGCAATTGCAGCACGGACTCTTCCTTTTAAAATGTTTTCTGTGTGATCAGGTCCTCAACATGTAACTTGCATGCACTGAACTGCATCCACCTCCTTGGAAAGATGCATTTTCTATCGAGCTCTATGGGCTAATCCTACCCTCTCACTGTTGCAGATCCAAAACCCTTTCCAAACATCCAGCAGCCACTGGCAAAAAAAAAAAAAAA
>VWZV01012197.1:24300-39033 GCA_013397155.1 Irena cyanogastra | reverse complement strand
TGACCACTCCCAGTTTTCCCAACTTTTCCTCTGCTCCCATCCCAACCAATCCCAACCTCTCCGTTCCCTGATGATGAATCCACGATTGGAACTCATCCCCTGGGATACAATTCCCACAATTCCCCCCACCCCCACCCCACCGAAGGAGCGCTCCGGTGATTCCGCGGGGAATTCCGCGGGGAATTCCGCGGGGAATCNTGGGGAATTCTGGCCGGAATTCTGGGATGCTGACCGTCTCCAACTGACCATTCCCAGTTTTCCCTGTTTTTCCTTTGCTCCCGTCCCTCCATCATCCCAACCTCTCTGTTCCCTGATGACGAATCCATGACCGGAACTCATCCCCTGGGATACAATTCCCACAATTCTCTCCCCACTAGAGGAGCGCTCCGGTGATTCCATGGGGAATTCTGGCCAGAATTCTGGGATGCTGACCGTCTCCAAGTGACCACTCCCAGTTTTCCCAACTTTTCCTCTGCTCCCATCCCAACCAATCCCAACCTCTCCGTTCCCTGATGATGAATCCACGATTGGAACTCATCCCCTGGGATACAATTCCCACAATTCCCCCCACCCCCACCCCACCGAAGGAGCGCTCCGGTGATTCCGCGGGGAATTCCGCGGGGAATTCCGCGGGGAATCCCGGGATACCGACCTTGCCTGGAGTCGTACTGGCGCATCTGCACCTCCTCCACGCATTCCGCCGGGAACCAGCCGCTCCTGCCCTTCACGGAGCCTTCCCAGAATCCGCCCTCGCCGATGCTCAGCACTGCGGGAAACGGGGAGCGGGAGTCAGGGGATCCCGGAATCCCGGGAAAAAGGGGCTCGGCACAGCGGCGGCGGCGCCGTGGGGAGCAGAGCTGGAGGAAAGCTGAGGAACGCGGAGCTGTCCGTGGGTTCAGTCCCTTTGGAAAATCTGGGATTCCCAGGTTTTCCCGCTTTGGATGCCTGAATTCCCAAATCGTGCTGCTCTGGATGCCGAAATTCCCACCGTTTTCCCACTCTGGATGCACAAATTCCCAAATTCCTGACTTTTCCCACTCTGTATCCCCAAATTCCTGAACTGTCCCACCCGTGACCAAGTCCCAAATTTTCCCACTCTGGACACCCAATTCCTGATTTTTCCCACTCTCGACACCCAAATTCACAAATTTTCCCCCTCTGGATACCCAAATTCTCAAGTTGTCCCACTCTGGATGCCAAAATTCCCAAATTATCCCACTCTAGATGAGCGACCCCAAATTCCCAAACTGCCCCACTCTGGATGCATTAATTTCAAATTTTCCCAGTCTGGGCGCCCGAATTCCTGAGTTTTCCCACTCTGGATGTCCAAATTCCCGAACTGTGCCACTGGGGATCCCCAAATCCCAGCAGCGCCCTCCTGGTGTTGCCCAGGTGGGAATTCTCTCCAGAATGTCCAGATCCCGGAATCCCAGAGGTGGGAAAGGCCCTCCTGGATCACCGAGTCCAAACTGATCCCAGCCCCGAGCGGAATTCCAGGAATTCCTTGGCCACCTCCAGGGATGGCGACCCCAAAGCTCCTGGGGCAGCTCCTGCCGAGGCCTGAGCCCTTTCCATGGGGAAATTCCCAAAAATCCGATCCCAACCTCCCCTGGGCTGGGCTGAGGCCTCTCCCTCTTTTCCCGGGGCTCATTCCCTGGAGCAGATCCCGATCCGAAGGCTGAGGTTGGGTGGATCCCAAATTTCCGCCGATTTTACGGAATCCGGGAGTGGTTTGGGTGGGAAGGGACCTCAGAGCCCATCTCATTCCGAGGGCAGGGAACGCTCCCAGGATCCCAGGGTGCTCCGAGGCTGGGACACTTCCAAGGATCCAGGAGCAGGAGCCGGGCTGGGAAAGCTGGGAATGTTCCCCTGGAGAAGGGAAGATCCAGGGAGAGCTTCCAGCACATTCCAGGGCCTGAAGGGGCTCCAGGAGAGCTGTAGAGGGACTGGGGACAAGGCCTGCAGGGACAGGACACAGGGAATGGCTCCCACTGCCAGAGGGCAGCCATGGATGGGAGATTGGGAATTGGGAATTCCTGGCTGGGCTGGAATTGCCAGAGCAGCTGGGGCTGCCCCTGGATCCCTGGGATGCCCAAGGAAAGGCTGGAGCAGCCTGGGATGGTGGGGTTGGAATGGGATGGGATTTCAGGTCCCTTCCTACCCAAACCATTCCGGGATTCTGGGATCAGGGAGGCTCAGGATTCATCCCGAGGGATTTTTCTGGGAGTTGGGGATGGAAAAGGGAAGGGAGACCCTTCCTGGAGTGCTGAGATTGCCAGGGAAGGCCTGGATCCCAAAATCCCATCCTAAAGCGGAGTCGGGGTGGGGATGGATCCAATGCCAGGCTGGGAGAGCTGGGAATGGAGAGAATTCCCTGGAAAGGGAGATTGGGGTGGGATTTTGGGAATTGGGAATTCCTGGCCGGGCTGGAATTGCCAGAGCAGCTGGGTCTGCCCCTGGATCCCTGGGATGTCCAAGGAGAGGCTGGAGCAGCCTGGGATGGTGGGAATTTCCCTGCCCTTGGAATGGGATTTGAGACCCTTTCCCACCAAACCATCCCAGGATTCCGTAAAAGGAAAAAAAAAACCGGGAATTCCTGTGGGATTTGCCGCCCCATTCTCGCATTTCTCCCGATGCTTCCCCGCTTTATCCCAGCTCCAGTTCCCGGCGGATCCATCAGAGCTAATCCCGAATTTATTCAGACATCCGGAAATCCAGCCCTGCTCCAACCAGCCCGAAGAATTCCCAGAAGGATCCAGGAATTAAATCCTGCCTGGAGGCATCCAAGGAAAAACAAATCCAAGGAAAAGCCAAACAGCAAAATCCTTTCAGGCTCCTCCAGGGGTTTTTTTTTGGGATGCAAATTCTCCAGCTCTCCAAATGTTCCGGTGTTGTCAGGCCCTGGAACGATCCCAAATCCTGGATTTTGCCCAATTCCCACTGCTCTGCTCCCAACAGCTCCCCCTGGAAAATTCCCCCTCTGGAGCCCTTTGGAATTCTAGCCTCTCAGGAAGGAATTTTGGGATTTGGGGCTTCACTCCAAAGCTCCCTGGGCAGCCCCTTCCAAGGCCTGAACCCTCCCATTTCCATGGAAAAATATTCCCGGAATCCAGCCGCAATCCCCCTGGAGGCCGCTCCCTCTTTTCCCACCCTGCATTCCCTGGATTCTCCTTTCCTCCCGCAGCCATTCCCGGTTTTTGCTCCTCTCTTCCAACGCATCCCACAGGGCTGGGACCAGCCCGGAATTCCAGCAGAGATTTCCGCAGGGAATCCGCGTTCCGTGTGTGGAACGAGGGCCGGGAATGGATCCAGATGGATCTGGGAATCAGCCCCGGGAATGGATCCAGGAATTGGCACCAGGAACGGATCCAACGGATCCGGGAATCAGCACCGGGAATGGATCTGGATGGATCCGATGGATCTGGGGATCAACACTGAGAATGGCCTGGATGGATCTGGGAATCAGCCGCAGGAATGGATCCGGATGGATCCAGGATTCAGCACCGGGAACAGCCCTGGATGGATCCGATGGATCTCCAGCTCCCGGTGCTGATTTCTCCCGATGCTTCCCAGCTTTACTGGGAGGGATCAGCTCCAGGACTGGATCCAGATGGATCCGATGGATCTGGGAATCAGCCCTGGGAATGGATCAAATGGATCTGGGAATCAGCACAGGGAATTGATCCAATGGATCCGGGAATGAGCACAGAGAATGAGCACAGGGAATTGATCCAATGGATCTGGGAATCAGCCACAGGAATGGATCCGATGGATCTGGGAATCAGCCCTGGGAATGGATCAAATGGATCCAGGAATCAGCCACAGGAATGGATCCGATGGATCTGGGAATCAGCACTAGGAATGCTCTGGATGGATCTGGGAATCAGCCCTGGGAATTGGTCTGGATGGATCCAATGGATCCAGGAATCAGCACTAGGAATGGATCTGGGAATCAGCACAGGAAATGGTTTAGGATGGATCAATGGATCTGGGAATCAGCCCTGGGAATGGATCTGATTGATCCAATGGATCAGGGAATCAATCCCAGGAACAGATCCGATGGACCCGGGAATCAGCCCCAGGAGCTGTTCCAGCCCCGGACGGATCCGGGATCACGCCCGGAGCCGTTCCCGCTCCGGGGGCTGCAGCTGCGGAGCTGCTTTGGGATCGGATCCGGCTTTGATTCCCGTCATTATCCCGACGTTCCGGCTCTAATCAAGCATTCCCTGGAAAAAATAGTGGCAATCAAAGGGAACGGGAAAGGGAGGGAACGGATGGAGCTGGGAAAACATTCCCGAGGAATTTTCGGCCTCAGCAGAATTTCGGGACTGGAGGGGCAGGAAGGAGCTCGGGAATGGGATTTGCTGATCCAAAGGTTTCGGATCCTTCCCCTGATCTGGGATTTCCTCTCCCCTCCTCATTCCCATTTTCCTTCCCCATTGCCGAGGACCTGGATCCCACCTGGAGCGGGGTTCCCACAGTGGGAATGGGTTTTCCAAGGGCTGGAATTCCAGGATTTTCCAGCCCTCCCCAGAATTCCCAATCAAACCTCTCCAAAGCTGCCTGGAAAACTGGGATGAATCCCAGCACAATTCATCATTCCCAAATTCCCCGCGCGGCATTCCCAGCGCTTTTCCTTTGTCCCAAGGAATTCCCGGCAGCTCCAGCAGGGAGGGAGCCACAGGAGCAGAATTGCCAAGGGAATGCGGCCCTGGAATGGCTCCACCCAAAACCTGGGATCGATCCCATCCAGATCCACCGGGATCCAGGGAATTCCAGCTCCTGGCAGAGGCACGGAACAGGGAAAGCTGTTCCCAAATCCCACGGATCCCGGATTCCTCAGGGAGCTGATTCAGGGATGTTGGGAACACAGGGAAGATCCCGGGGGGATCCAAAGGCACCTGGGCTCAGCAGATTCCCGGGAAATTTCCAAGCGTGGATATCCCTCCGATCCCACCCGGAAACGGCCAGGGGTCAGAAAATCCCGGAATGGCCGGAGCTGGGAAGGATCCAAAGGGGTCAGAGCCAGGGGGGATTGTGCTGGAATGTTCCTTTTCCTGCCATTCCCTCTTTTCATAACCCGGGAATGACGATGGGAGCATCCCAGGGAATAAATTGAGGGAAAACAAAAAAAAAAAAAAAACAACCAAAAAACTGGAATGCTGGGGAGCAGTGGAATCCTGGAATTGCTGGATCTGGACAGACAAATCCAGGGAATTCTGGCTGAGGGATCCAGGAGGGAAAAGTGGGAATGAGGCACCAATCCCAGCAGGAAATCCTGGGAAAAGCCCAATTCCAGCTGGAAATGGGAATTTCCGAGCCTCAGGAATGCTGGGAGCAGAGAACTCCCTCCAATCCCTGCTCCAAGTCAGAAAAGAGCCCAAATGTGGGAAAAGCAGCGGGATTGGCCTTGGGAAAGGGACTCTGGAATGGTTTGGGTGGGAACGGAGCTGAAATCCCATCAAATTCCATGGGCAGGGAAATTCCCACCATCCCAGGCTGCTCCAGCCTTTCCTTGGGCATCCCAGGGATCCAGGGGCAGCCCCAGCTGCTCTGGCAATTCCAGCCCAGCCAGGAATTCCCAATTCCCAAAATCCCTGTGTCACTTGAAGCCATTCCCTGGGTCCTGTCCCTCCATTCCTTTCCCAAATTTCCGCCCTTCTGGAGCCCCTTCAGGCCCTGGAATGTGCTGGAAGCTCTCCCTGCATCCTTCCCTTCTCCAGGGGAACATTCCCAGATTTCCCAGCCCGGCTCCAGCTCCTTCTCCCAGCCTTTATCCCCTCGGGTGTTTCCTGGGCTTTTCCAGGAGCGTTCCTGGCTCGGCATTCCCGGAAAAGCGGGAGGAGCAGCCGGAGCCGTCTCACACCCGTGCCCACGGAAAACGCGGACGGGAAAGGAGTCAGGGATCCAAGGAAACCCGGCCCGGCTGCCAGGCTGCTCCAGGCTTTTCCCGGGAACAGGAGGAGGAGGAGGAGGAGCAGCCCCGGGGCTCCAGGGAATCCCTCTGGAATCCTCCGCCCGCTCTTTGAGGGATTAGCGCCGCTCCAGAGGCGGAAATTCCCTGGATAATCCGGCCCGGGAAATGTCTTGGATGTTGTTCCAGTCCGGGGGGATTTTCCTAATTCCCGCCCGCTCTTCAGGGGAAAAAAATTGGGATCAGCCCTGTAAGCAGGGACTGAGATTATCCATGGGGTTTCCATGGGGTTTTCCATGGGGTTTTCCGTGAGGTTTTCCATGGGGATTTCCGTGGATGTGGCAGCAGAGGAGTGACGGGAGCACATGGAAACCTTGGGATGCCCAGAGGAATTTTTCGGGATCAGCCTCGCCCCATCAGATGCTTCCCGACGCCCCCCGTCCCTGGATCAGATTTCTGGGATCGCCAGGAGAGGATGGATTCTCCCGGCATCGGAAATTCCGAAGCCACTCCGAGAGCGCCAGGAATCGCGTCCCAACACCCCGAACCCCTGAGCAGCAGGAATTCCCACGGAATTCCCACGGAATTCCCGATCCACGATTCCCTCCCAGTTCCTCACTCACAGCTCCCATTCCCAAATTTTCCCAGGAGGTCACTCCCGGTTTGGGTTTTCTGGGAATTTCAGGACAGGGAAGGACAGGGAAACTTCGGGAAGTGCGGGAAAACCGGGATGGGAGAGGAAATCCCTGTGCCCCCGATCCCACCCGGAATAAGCAGCAGGAACGGAGGGAAAACTGGGAAAAGCTGAGCTCCAAAAATCCGGGAAAACTCCCCACACTCAGAGGGCACAGCCGGGAAAAGATGTGGGAAAAAGGATAAAGCTGGGAGGGGAGAAAAAATTCCAAGGAAAAATGCCATAGTTACCTACTTCACGGAGCTGCTGGTCTGGAGCGTGGGTGGGAATGGAAGAGAGAGAAAAAAAACATGGAAAAGAGAGAGAAAAAAACACGGAAAACAGAGGAAAAAAAAGGGAAAAGAGAGGAAAAAAACAGGGAAAAGAGAGGAAAAAACCAGGGAAAAGAGAGGAAAAAAACAGGGAAAAGAGAGAGAAAAAACAGGGAAAAGAGAGAGAAAAAACAAGGAAAAGAGAGAAAAAATGGAAAAGAGAGAAAAAAAACCATGGAAAATGTGCAGAGGCACAAACAAACAACATGGAAATGAAACATGGGAATGGTCCCCAGCTAAATCCCAGGAATTATCCCCTGGAATGTTGTCCAGGGAAGTGCGGACTCCCCAGCCAGGTCAGGGCATGGAGAATCCCAAAAAACCAACCCAATACCTCAAATTTGGTTGGAATTCCAGGCCAGGACCACGAAAAATCCCTAAAAACCCAAACTCGAGATCCCGAATTTTGGTGAAATTCCAGGTCAGGACCTGAAATCCCAACAACAGATCCCAGATTTGGGTGGAATTCCAGGTCAGACCATGGACACCTCTCCCATCCCTAAAAAGACCCCAAATTTCCTTGGAATTCCAGGTCAGACCAGGGACAATCCCTCTAAACCCAAAAAAGATCCCAAATCCATTTGGAATTCCAGGTGAGACCATGGACACCTCTCCAATCCCAAAAAAGATCCCAAATTTGGTTGGAATTCCAGGTCAGACCATGAAGAGCCCCTAAAAACTCAACCCGTGACACCAAATCAGTTTGGAATTCCAGAGCAGATCATGGAGAACCCCTCTAATCCCAAAAAAAAAAACCCCAAAATCCTTCTAATCCCAAAAAAACCCCAAATCAGGCTGGACACCCGAGTGAGACCATGGACAATCCCTTCAAACCCAAAAAAGATCCCAAAACTTGGGTGGAATTCCCGGTCAGACCAGGGACAATCCCTCCAACCCCTAAAAAGATCCCAAATCCATCTGGAATTCCAGGTCTGACCATGGACATCCCTCCAAAGCCCCCCAAAATGATCCCAAATTCGGTTGGAATTCCAGGTCAGACCACGGACACCCCTCCAATCCCAAAAAAAACCCCAAACTTGGTCAGAATTCCAGAGCAAACCATGGACAATCTCTCCAATCCCAAAAAAGATCCCAAATCCATTTGGAATTCCAGGTCAGAGCATGAAGAGCCCCTAAAAACTCAACCCGTGACCCCAAATTTGGTTGGAATTCCAGAGCAGATCATGGAGAACCCCTCTAATCCCAAAAAAACCACCCCAAATCCTTTTAATCCCCCCCAAAAAAACCCAAATTGGGCTGGACACCCGGGTGAGACCCCTCCAATCCCATAAAAGGCCCAAAATTTCCTTGGAATTCCAGGTCAGACCATGGACAATCCCTCCAATCCCAAAAAAGATCCCAAATTCAGTTGGAATTCCAGATCAGAGCATGAAGAGCCCCTAAAAACTCAACCCGTGACCCCAAATCGGGTTGGAATTCCAGGTGAGATCACGGACACCTCTCCAATCCCAAAAAAGATCACAAACTTACTTGGAATTCCAGGTCAGACCATGGACAATCCCCCCAGTCCCAAAAAAAATCCCCAAATCAGGTTGGACACCCAGGTCAGACCACGGACACCCAAAAAAGATCCCAAATCCGTTTGGAATTCCAGGCCGGAGCAGGGACAACCCATCCAAACCCAACCCGAGTTCCCAAATCCGTTTGGAATTCCAGGCCGGAGCAGGGACAACCCCTCCAAACCCAAATTTGGTTGAATCCCAAATCCAATCCCGAACGTCCCCTCTGAGCCCCAGACCCCAAACGAGGCCGGAATTCCGGCCGGGATCCCGGGGAAGGCCGATCCCCGGAAACCCGAGAGCTCTTCCCAGCTTTTCCCAGCCCCCGGCTTTTCCCAGCTCCCGGAACGCTCCGCGATTCCCAGCCCGGCGGGAACTCGGCTCCCTCCGGAATTTTCCCGACGATTTTGGGTCGCGCCAGGAAAACTGGGGCAGCTGCGAGGTCGGCGGGATGCGGAGCGGAATTAACGAGGGATTTTCTAATTTTGGGATGGGAATCGGGGCCGGCCGCCGGAACGTTCCTGGCGGGAATATCTCCCGGATTTCTGCACTTCCGAGGAAAACCGGGCGCTTCCCAGATTCCAGCTGGGAATTCGGGGTCACTTGGAGCCCCCTCGTTCACGGCTCGGAATTCCAGGTGGGAATGGCAATTCCCAGGGTTGTCCGGAGCCAAGGAGGGAGCAAATCCACACGGAATTCCCAGGAAAATCCTGAAATTATTCCCAAAAAAAACCAGCTGTGGGCACGGTTTTGGGATTTTCTAGGAATATCCCGTAATTTAGGGATGCCCAGTGGAATTCCCATGGGGAAGGGGAAGCACAGGGAGATTTTTCCGGAGGAAAGCAACATTCCAGGACTGAATTCCGGGATTCAAATCCAGGAAAAGCGCCGGGAAACGCGGGAACACCGGAATGAATCCTTAAAATTATCCCTTAAAACGTTAAAACAGAGAGAGGGAATTGGGTTTCTTGTGGAAAATTCTGGGAATTTTCCCGCTCGATTTAAGATTTCCAAAGGTTTTCCCCACCGGGAGCATTTCCTGCTCCAGCCCCTGATCCCAAAAATCCGATTCCCAAAAAGATCCATGGAATTACCCCAGGCATCTGAAAAGCCTCGGCCTGGAAAATTGGATTTCTAACGGAGGCTCTTCCCGAGAATTCCAGGAAAAATCCATTTTTTCTTTTTTTTTATCTGGAATTCCCAGAATTCCAGCTCTGGGAGCGAACCAAGGGAAGGATTTTGGTGCCAGGGTGGAATTTTCCAACTCATCCAAGTGGGAAAATCGATCCCATTCCAGAGGCTCCGCCCTCTCTTTTCCCAAAGGAAAAGATCCATCCCAAAGCAAGATCCAAGGAAAACCCAGCGGGATCCACCTGGAAATCAGAGGAAAACCTCGGGAATTCCCGTGCTGGTCAATCCCAAAACACCGGAATGGATTCGGATCCAGCTCCGGAGCTGAGCCCGCAAATCCCAGCCCAGCCTCGGGATCCTGGAGGGAAAGAGCAGGAATTGTGGGAATTCTGTCCCAAAAAAATGGAGGGAAAAAAGCAGGAATTGTGGGAATTTCGTCCCAAAAATCTGGAGGGAAAAGAGCAGGAATTGTGGGAATTCCATCCCAAAAATCTGGAGGGAAAAGAGCAGGAACTGTGGGAATCCTGTCCCAAAAAAAGGAGGGAAAAGAGCAGGAAATGTGGGAATTCTGTCCCAAAAATCTGGAGGGAAAAAAAACAGGAACTGTGGGAATCCTGTCCCAAAAAAGGAGGGAAAAGAGTGGGAAATGTGGGAATTCTGTCCCAAAAAAATGGAGGGAAAAAAGCAGGAACTGTGGGAATCCTGTCCCAAAATAAAGGAAGCAAAAGAGCAGGAATTGTGGGAATTCTGTCCCAAAAAAAGGAGGGAAAAGAGCAGGAAATGCGGGAATTCTGTCCCAAAAAAAGGAGGGAAAAGAGCGGGAATTGTAGGAATTCTGTCCCAAAAATCCGAGTTTTGATGGGCTCTCCCTCTCTTATCACCAAGGGTTTTTCCAGGGATAACTGACAGGAATTCCCAACGTCCTCCCAGATTCCAGGAACGAACGCCATTTTTATGGGAATTTTCTGGAATAACCCGGCCTCATCCCGGATATTCCCATGATTTTCCAATGTTTTTTCACCCAAAACACTCCTTTTTTGGAATTGCAGGAACTCTGGGATGACTCCAACGGATCCCAACCAGGGAACACCATGGGAATTTTTGGTCTTCTCCAAACAAGGAAGAAATTCCATAAAAATAATAAAAATTCCGGGATTTTCCCTGCCCTGGGATTTTCCAGCACTTCCCAGCTTCCCTGCGGATGTGGAAATTTGGGAAGAGGGATCTTCCCTGGCAAAAATGGCTGCTGAAGGAAAAGCAAAGCACAGGAAAAGTCGGGAATTTTTGCATCCCGAGCAAGATCCCTCCACTTGGAGGGGAGGCGGAGCCGGGAATTCCGGAATTCCGGAATGCTGTGGGTGGGAAGGATCCCTGGGATCGTCCCATGCCAATTCCCACATTCCCAGGTGGCTCCAAACCGGCCCCGGACGGCTCCAGGGATGGACCAGCCACAATTCCAACAAAATTCCCAGAATTCCTGAGGCCGTCCCGCCAAATCGTCCCCAAATCCCAAAGTTTTTTCCCCCCCTATATCCGACTTTTCCTTGGGTTTCCAGGCAGGAAATTTGGATTTCAGGGAAGTTCAAGGCGGAGCGGCTCCGAAAATTCCACAAAACTTTTCCCGGTGACCTGAAATCCCGAAAATCCCAATGGAAAAATCCCAGCCTGACCCAAATCGAGGGAATTGGGGCCGGGGAAAAGTGGGATTTGGGACAGATGGCATTCCCGAGGGCTCGGAGCGCTTCCCAACCGGAACCTGGCTCCTTCCCAGCCCTCCCCGAACGACCTTCCCAGAGGGAAAACCAGAAGCAGGAGGAGAAATTCCTGACCTTGGGATGAAGGGAAAAATTGCCCAGGAACGCCGAGCCCTGGAGAAGCCACAGGAATGAGCTGAGCCAGGGAAATGGGGTGAAAAACTGGGAATATGGGATGGGGAAGGATCCCGGAGCTGTTGGAGCGAATCCAGAGGAGGCACCAGGAGGATTCAGGGGATGGAGCTGGGAGGAAAAGCTGGGAAAGTTGGGAATGTTCCCCTGGAGAAGGGAGGGATCCAGGGAGAGCTTCCAGAACATTCCAGGGCCTAAAGGGGCTCCAGGAGAGCTGCAGAGGGACTGGGGACAAGGGACAGAGGGACAGGACACAGGGAATGGCTCCCACTGCCAGAGGGCAGCCATGGATGGGAGATTGGGAATTGGGAATTCCTGGCTGGGCTGGAATTGCCAGAGCAGCTGGGGCTGCCCCTGGATCCCTGGCAGTGCCCAAGGCCAGGCTGGAGCAGCCTGGGATGGCGGGAATTTCCCTGCCCCTGGAATTCGATGGGAATGATCTCACGGATTGGGATGGGATCCATCATCCCCCCCATCATTCCAGGATCCCGGAGATTCCCAGGCTTCCCCCGGTCGGAATTCCTGCAATTGCAGCTGCCCACCCTTATCCAGCATTCCCTTTTATTCCCAATCCATCCCCGCCCTTCCAGCTCCATTCCCAACATTCCCATTCCCAGGAATTCCCATAATTCCCGGGAATCTCCAGCATCCCCCCCTTGCCCATCATTCCAGAACCCCGGAGAGCTCCCCTGACCGGAATTCCCGCAATTCCAGCCTCTCCCAACACTCCCGGCCACCCCCGAGCCGGGATTTTCCCGAATCCATGGAACATGACAAAGCAGCGGCGTTCGGGAGCTGCCAAGATTCCCAAAAAAACCCAAAACACGGATCAGCCTCTCCCGGAGAAATTCCACGAGGGAAGGGAGCGGCTGTGGACTCCTCGCCCTCCCGAATCCCGGGAATTTCCAGCGGGAAGCGTTTCCCGCTCCCAGAGGTCACTCCTCCTCCTCCTCCTCCTCCTCCCTCTTCCCACGGGTTGCTTTTCCCGGGAGATCACACGCCAGGAATTTCGGGATGGAGAAGCGAATCCCAAGGATTTTGTGGCAGCGGCTCCGGGATCACGCACTCCACAGGACAGGGAAAAGGGAGGGGGGGGAAAAACACCGGGAAAAGCATTTCCCATCCCGGGAATCCTGCCCGCACCCTGGGATTCCGCTCCCGCGTCCCAGGAACGCCGAAATCCCAAGCGAAACCCTCGGAATTCCAAGGGATCCTCAGGAATTCCTCAGCGCATCCACGGGAAGGGCGGCGAGAATGTGGGAGCCGCAATTCCAGCCTGGGAACATTCCCGGTCTCCCTCTCCCGTCATTCCAGAGGCTCCGGCCCCGCGCCGTGCCGGGAATCCGCAAAAAAACCGCGGAGGAGGGAGAGGAGGGGAAGCTCCCGAAACTTTCCGGGGGGGAAAAAACTCTGGAATTCTCCGGCTGGCAGGGAATTCCCGTTCTCGGGAAGCTGGCAGCTGGAATTCCGGGATTCCAGCAGAATTCCCAGCCCAACCCCGCGGCAGCGCTGCCGTTATCCATGAAAATTCCCCCCGGCGTTATCCATGAAATTTTCCCCCTGGCGTTATCCATGATTTTTTCCTCTGCCGTTATCAATGAAAATTCCCCCAGCGTTATCCATGAAATTTTTCCCCTGCCGTTATCCATGAATTTTCCCCCTGGCGTTATCCATGAACATTTCCCGGCTCCCGCCGCAGCTCCGGGAGCGGAGCCGGGAAAAGCCGGAATGGCTGAGGGGGGTTGGGAATTCGGGATGTGGGAGCGGGATTCGGGATGGGCGCGGGGGGGGCACGGACACGGGCACGGCCCCGCGGGAACCGGAACGGGAACGGGAACGGAGCGGGGCCGGCCGGGAGCGCGGCCCCAAAACCGGAACGGGGACCCCAAAACCGGGAGGGGAACCCCAGAGAGCTACAGCCCCAAAACCGGGAGGGGGACCCCAAAACAGGACTGGGGACCCTAAAACCGGGAGGGGAACCCCAGAGAGCTACAGCCCCAAAACCGGGAGGGGGACCCCAAAACAGGACTGGAGACCCCAAAACCGAGAGGGGAACCCCAAAACCGGGAGAAGAACCCCACAGAACTACAGCCCCAAAACCGGGAGGGGGACCCCAAAACAGGATTGGGGACCACACAGAGCTCCAGCCCCAAAAGCAGGATGAGGACCCCAAAACAGGATTGAGGACCCCACAACAGGATTGGGGACCCCAGAGAGCTCCAGCCCCAAAACTGAGAGGGGGATCCCACAGAGCTCCAGCCCCAAAACCAGCCAGGGGACCTCACAGAGCTGCAGCCCCAAAACTAGGATTGGGGACCCCAAAACAGGACTGGGGACCCCACAACTGCACAACAGGACTGGGGACCCCACAGAGCTGCAGCCCCAAAACAAGGCTGGGGACCCCACAACAGACCGGGGACCCCAAAGCCCTGCAGCCCCACAGCCACAGGTAGGGACCCCACAGAGCTGCAGCCCCAAAACCAGCCAGGGGACCCCAAAGCCCTGCAGCCTCAAAACCAGCCAGGGGACCCCACAGAGCTGCAGCCCCAAAACCAGCCAGGGAACCCCACAGAGCTGCAGCCCCACAGCTGGGCTGGACACCCCACAGGTGGGTTCAAGACCCCACAGTGCTGCAACCCCGCACCTGGGCTGGAGACCCCAAAAGCTGCAGCCCCATAACTGGGCTGGAGACCAGCCAGGCGAGCTGCACACCCCACAACCGAGCTCAAGAGCCCACAGCCCTGCAGCCCCACAGGTGGGCTGCACACCCCACAAAGCTGCAGCCCCACAGGTGGGTTGGAAACCCCACAGTTCTGGAACCCCACAGCTGGGCTGAAGACCCCAAAAGCTGCAGCCCCACACTGGGGTTGGGGACCCCACAAAGCTGCAGCCCTACAACTGAGCTTGAGAGCCCCCCAGCCCTGCAACCCCACAGCTGGGCTGGAGACCCCAAACTGCTGCAGCCCCACGGGTGGGCTCAAGACCCCAAAAGCCGCAGCCCCACAAGCAGCCCACAGCCCCCACAGCTGCACAGCGATCCTGAGGCACCGCAGCCCCACAGGTGGGCAGGAACCTCAAAACCTGCAGCCCCACAGGCGGGCAGGAACCCCCAAATCTGCAGCCCCACAGGCGGGCAGGAACCCCAAAACCTGCAGCCCCACAGGCGGGCAGGAACCCCAATCCCTCCACCCCACACCTGAGCGCTGCCCCATCCCTCCCTCCATCATCCATCCCTGGATCCATCCCTCCCTCCGTCCCTCCCAGCGCGGCCCCGCCA
>VWZV01012197.1:0-23216 GCA_013397155.1 Irena cyanogastra | reverse complement strand
AGTAAGGAAGGAAGGAAGGAAGGAAGGAAGGAAGGAAGGAAGGAAGGAAGGAAGGAAGGAGCAGCAGCGGGGCCGGGGGAGGCGCTCGGGGCCGGGCAGGGGCAGCCGGGGAGGAGGGGGCGGTGCCCGGCCCGGGGGTCCCCGGATCCCGTTCCCAGTTCCTGATCCCGTTCCCGGTTCGGGGGTGCCCGTGGTGCCAGTGCCCGGTCCCTCCATATTTGCCCCTCAAATTCCATACTTGTCGGCCCAGTTGCGGGATTGCGGGAATGCAGGAATTGCGGGAATTGCGGGAATTGCAGGAATAGCGGGAATAGCGGAATTGTGGAATAGCGGGAATGTGGGAACGCTCCGTCAGTGAATCCCTGAGTGCGCTGAGGGGGCAGAGCCCCGCCCAGGCACAGCGACACCAGCGCCACTGTCACCTGTGCCAGCTCTGAGTGCCACTGTGACCTACAGTGACACTTTGTGCCACTGTCACCTGTGCCAGCCCTGTGCCCACTGTCACCTGTGCCAGCTCTGAGTGCCACTGTCACCTGTGCCAGCCCTGTGCCCACTGTGACCTACAGTGACACTTTGTGCCACTGTCACCTGTGCCAGCCCTGGGTGCCACTGTCACCTGTGCCAGCCCTGTGCCCACTGTCACCTGTGCCAGCCCTGAGTGCCACTGCCACTCACAGCGACACTTTGTGCCACTGTCACCTGTGCCAGCCCCTGCCACCCCTGCGCCCCACTGTCACCTGCGCCACCCCTGTGCCCAGTGCCACTTGTGCCATCCCTGAGTGCCACTGTCACCTGTGCCAGCCCTGAGTGCCACTGTCACCTGTGCCAGCCCTGTGCCCACTGTGACCTACAGTGACACTTTGTGCCACTGTCACCTGTGCCAGCCCCGTGCCCCACTGTCACCTGTGCCAGCCCTGAGTGCCTTCGGCACGAACCGCAGAATTCCAGAGCCTGGGAAAGAATTCCAAGGGCACCGAGCCCAGCCTGAGCCTCCCCCCCCGGCAGAATTCCAGGAATTCCCTGGGCACCTCCAGGGATGGGCACTCCAGGCCCCCCCGGGCAGCCCCCGCCAGGGCCCGAGCTCCCCTTTCCACAGGGAAAAAAATTCCACAGGGAGAAAAATTCCATGGGGAGAAAAATTCCATGAGGGGAAAATTCCATCAGCAAAAAAATTCCATGAGAGGAAAAATTCCATAAGGGGAAAAAATTCCACGGGGAAAAAAAATTCCATCAGCAAAAAATTCCATGAGCAAAAAATTCCAGGAGGAAAGAATTCCATATGGAAAAAATTCCATGAGGGAAAAAATTCCATGAGGGAAAAAATTCCAGGAGCAAAAAATTCCATGAGGAAAAAGCTCCGGGAGCGAAGCTGCCCGGCCGGGGTTGGATGTTTTCCACGGGAGCGAATTCCCGGGCGTTTTCCCGGCGGAGTTTTCCCTTCATCCCTTTTTATCTCCCCGCACCCGGCGGCTCCAGGCCTGCATCCCGCGAATCCCGAGCTGATCCCGGATTTCCCAGCGGCAGCCGGATAAATCCAAGGGCGGCGACTGAGATTCCCGAAATCCCCGGCGGGTCCGGGATTTCTCCACGCTCCGCGCCCAGCGGGATTCCCACGGGATTCCCAGGGAAAAGGGGATTCCGGGAAGGAGCAGAGCTCTTCCTCCCGCCGTGGGGTTTTTTGTTGGAATTCCAGTCGGGATTCCGTGTCTGATCCCAGGGAATTCCGGCCCACGGAAGCATCTGGCTGGATTTGGGCACCTGGTGGCGCTTCCGCGGGGAATTGTCCCATTCCAGGGCGGAAAAACCTCCTGGGGAATAAACTGGGAATAAACTCCCAGAGAATTCCCGTTCCGGGTGGACGAACGCGCCGCGGTATTCCCGAAAACTGATCCCAGAAATCCAGGCTGTTCTCATTCCCGCGGGATTTCATGGGAACGATCAGAAGGGAGCTCCAGGTGAAGGACTCTGAACAACGCTTCCCTTGGGAATTCCCAGAATTCACGGAATTCCCAGTCCTGTTTTCCAGGATTCCTGAGCCCTCGTTCCCAGGGAAAGGAGCCCAAATCCCGGGAAGAGCATCCGGAGGGATGGGGGGGGGCTCATCCTGGGAAAAAAGAGGATGGGGAGGGACCTTTTCCCGCCAGAATTCCACGGAAGAGGCGGCAGCCGGGCAGGATTTGGGATCTGCTCCCGGGAAATCCCAGGGAACGGCCGTGAGCCGTGCCAGAGGAATTTCAGGTTGGATATTGGGAAAAATTCCTGAATTTTCACACTGAATTAGGGAGAATTCAGGAATTCCCAAGCAAAATTAGGGAAAATTCCCGAATTTTCACACAGAAGTAGAGAAAAATTCCTGAATTCCCACAGAATTAGGAAAAATTCCTGAATTCCCACAGAATTAGGGAAAATTCCCAAATTTTCATATGGAGTTAGGAAGAATTCCAGCTCTTAGGAGAATTCCTCCCTCCAGGAGGATCCTGGAATTCTCCTTCCCTGCACTTGGACACGATTCCAGGATTTCTGACCCTGTTTTCTGGGATTTCTGACCCTGTTTTTCCAGGATTTCTGATGCCTTTTTTTCCTGGGATTTCTGGCCCTGTTTTCCGGGATTTCCGGCCCCTCTTTCCCAGGCTGGTTGGATCCGGGGGTGGCACCCGGAGCCACCGGTGGCCACGGATCCGACTTCAGCCCCAGGGATTCCCCAACATTCCCAGGATTGTTCTCCCAACATTCCCAGGATCCTTTCCTTAAAGTTTCCAGGATCATTTCCCAATATTCCCAGGATTGCTCTCCCAACATTCTCAGGATCTTTTCCCCGAAGTTTCCAGGATGGTTCCCCCGACATTCCCAGGACCATTCTCTCAAAATTTCCAAGATCCTTTCCCTAAAGTTTCCAGGGTCATTTCCCAGGATTCCCGGGATCATTTCCCCAGCATTCCCGGGATTGTTCTCCATGGGCAGGGACACCTTTCCTTATCCCAGATTTCTCCAAGCCCCGTCCAACTCTGGCCTTGGACACTTCCAGGGATGGGATTTGATCCAAACCCCACCAGAAAACCTGGAATTGTTCCGGGACAAACCCAAACCTCTGGATCTCACCGGGAAATGCCCACGGAGGGAATTCCCACCGCCCATTTCGTTCCCTAAATCCGACAGCAGCGGGAGGGAAATCCCGGGAATTGCCGGGAATTCCTGGTGCTCCTTCGGCTGACGGCAGAGAGGGAGAACTTCCCATGGATGTGGAAATTCCAAGGTGCTGAAATCTGGGATAGGCGGGGACATTTTGGGAAGATCTCCATGGAAAGGAGCAGCAGGAACGAGGGAAGGATTTTGGGATGAGCCTGGCCGGGGACGTCGGGAATGTTGAGGAGGGATTAAAACATTCCAAGAATTACATCGGGAACTCCGGCTGTGTGTCCAGGAGAGCGGGGGAAAAAAAATGGGAATAAGGAAAACTGGAGGAATTCAGACACTGAATTCCCTTGGGAAAAAAATCCCAGAGCAAACAAAGCCTGAGTGGAAGAAATCTGGGAATTGCCATGGATCGGTGGGAAAAGGATCTGATCCCAAAATTCCCGGCTCTTCCCAGCCCCAGGGGATGATTCCCTGCTCCAAAGTCTCCCTCCTCGAAACGGGAACACCCGGACACATCGGGAGCCAGGCAGGAAAACCAGGATGGGCCCAAGGTCCTTCCCAAAGCCAGAGGGCTCCAAAAACCGGGAATGGGGCCGGGATGAAGGCGCGGAATGAGACATCCCGAGGGATGATCCCAACTCCCACGAGGAGCCGGACGGGGATCTCGTGGTGCTGGAGTGGGATTGGGAAAAGCACGGAGGCTCCGGAGGCTCCGGCACGTGGGGAATGAGTCACAGTCACGGCCGGCAGGGAGGAGGGAGCCAGCTAAAAAAACCTGGAAAAACACATGGAAAAGTTCTGCTGCTCCTGCTGGGAATGGCTGAGGGGTCCCCTGGAATTCTGGGAGAAGGGGAAAAGGGAAAGGAGATGGGGAAGGGGCTGGAAAACACCGGGAAAGGGGCTGGAAAACCACCCTTGGTATAGAAAACGGGGACAACACGAAATATTCCTGGTATTCCCTGGAAAACCAGCCCCAGAATCCATTTTTCTCGGGGATTTTTCCAGGAAAATGTGAATAATTACGGATATCCCTCACCACAGAGCAAAGGAGTTTTTGTCGGGAATTAAAACTTCCAAGGTTTTGGGTTTTTCCCCCAGCTTGAACTGTTCAGATTGCAAAGCTGGGAATTTCTCCTGCCCCAGCTCCAAGGAATGAACTCCACGATCCTTCTATCCCTGGAAAAACCCAGGAACAATGGAGCAAAACAATCTTTCCTAGGGATATTTTCCCTGCAAAAAGTTGGGAATGGCAGAGCCAGCTCCAGGAATCCTCGGGAAGTTTGGACAAGGAGCTGGGCAGAGCTGCTCCAGGGAATTTTGGGAATATTTCCAGGACTATGGATTTCAAAATCCCACACTCTTTTTGACCTCCCGACGCCTCCGTGTCCCACTCCGGATCTGCCTCCGGCACATCCCAAATTCCCGAGCTTCCCGAATTCCAAGGCCAGGCTGGAGCGACCTGGGACAGTGGGAGGTGTCCCTGCCCTTGGAATGGGGTGGAATTGGATCAGCTCTGGGATCCTTCCCCTCCCAGGGTCCCAGAATTCCAACAGAATCCTCCGAATCCAAATCCGGACCCCCAGGGATCCCAAAATCCCCGGACACGTCAGGGACACCGGAACCGGCCACCGTTCCCAATGCCAGGCAAACCAACATTCCCGCGGGACACGGCTGGCAGGGATTAGGAGCAGCAGGACAATGCCAGATCCGATCCCAATCCCGATCCTGATCCCAATCCCGATCCCACTGGAACCACCGGACGCAATATCCACAATATCCATGTAATCCGTGATATCCATGAATCCATGATATCCACGGGATCCATGATCCAAGCATGGAATGACAGGAACAACCAGGGAAAAACTCAGGGAAAAATCCAGGGAAAAACCCAGGGAAAAACCTAGGGAACAACGGAATCTGAGCATGGATTGGAGGGAAAACCCAGGGAAAAACCAAATTTGACGCCAGGATGAGGAGGGATGGACAGAGGGGAAAACCCAGGGAAAATCCAGGGAAACACTGGATCTGGCCTCAGAACAGCAGGAAAAATCCATGGAAAACCCAGCGATCCACCATAGCCCTGCTCCTCATCGGAACCACGAACCTTTCCCACGCTTCCCACCCCACATCCCACACCCGGCAATCCATGGGATCCATTCCCAGCTCTAACTCCTCCCACATTCCCAGTCCATGGGATCCATTCCCAGCTCTAACTCCTCCCACATTCCCAGTCCATGGGATCCATTCCCAGCTCTAACTCCTCCCACATTCCCAGTCCATGGGATCCATTCCCAGCTCTAACTCCTCCCACATTCCCAGTCCATGGGATCCATTCCCATCACTAATTCCTCCTACGCCCCAGTCCAGTCCATGGGATCCGTTCCCAGCTCTAATTCCTTTCACGCTTTCCCAATCCATGGGATCGCATTCCTAACTCCATCTAACTCCTTCCACAGCCCAACCCAATCCACGGGATCCATTCCCATCATTAACTCCTCCTACACCCCAATCCAATCCATGGGATTCATTCCCATCTCCAATTCCTCCCACATTTCCAATCCATGGGATTCATTCCCATCACCAACTCTGCCCACATGCCCAGTCCATGGGATCCATTCCCATCACCAACTCCGCCCACATGCCCAGTCCATGGGATCCATTCCCATCACCAACTCCGCCCACATTCCCAGTCCATGGGATCCATTCCCACCACCAACTCCGCCCACACTCCCAGTCCATGGGATCCATTCCCATCACCAACTCCACCCACATTCCCAATCCATGGAATCCCATTCCCACCACTAACTCTCCCTCCATTCCCACATTCCCAATCCACAGAATCCATTGCCATCACTAACTCCCCCCCATTCCCACATTCCCACGGCTCCTCATTCCCACCACTAACTCCCCCTCCATTCCCACATTCCCAACGCAACCCACCCCATGGGATCCATTCCCATCACTAACTCCTCCCACACCGCCCAATCCACAGAATCCATTCCCACATTCCCACAGAATCCATTCCCACCACTAACTCCATCCCCATTCCCACACTCCCACAGGATCCCATTCCCACCGCTAACTCCCCCTCCATTCCCACACTCCCAACCCAATCCATGGCACCCATTCCCACCACCAACCGCCCCCCATTCCCCCATTCCCACGGCGCCCCATTCCCGACCCCATACCTGGCCTTGCCGCGGCCGCTCCGGCGCAGCGAGGGCGCCTCGGCCTCCCTCTCCTCCTGCACGCGCTGCAGCGAGGGCGAGCGGCTGTGGGCGCCGCGGGCCGCGCCCGCCTCCCCGGCCGCCGCTCCGGAGCCCGGCATTCCCGCCTCCTGCATCTGCACCAGGAGCTGCGGCGGGGGGCTNCGGGAGGCTGCGCAGCGACGGCACCGGCGAGTACGAGGCGCGGCTCTCGGCCTTCAGGTTGTTGTCGCTGGCCGAGCGCTGCAGGACGCGCGGCGAGGCCAGAGCGCCGGAGCCCAGGAGCCGGCGGCGCTTGGTGTAGCTGGGAGTTTCTCGGAAAGGCACTGGGAACAGAAAACGGGAATGTGGGATTAGGTGGGAATCTCAGCCCCAAAAAAGATGGGAATATGGGGTTAGGTGTTGGGAGTTGTGGGAAAAGATGGAGGAGGGTGGGGGAGAAGGTTGGGAATGGGTGTGGAGTTGGGTTGGGGAGAAGGTCGGGAGTTTCTCAGAAAGGCACTGGGAATAGAAAACGGGAACGCGGGGTTAGGTGGGGATCTCAGGGCTGAAAAAGGTGGGAGAACGAGATTGGGTGTTGGGAGCGCGGTTGTGGGAGAAGATGGAGGAGGGTTGGGAAGAAGGTCGGGAGTTTCTCGGAAAGGCACTGGGAATAGAAAATGGGAATATGGGATTAGGTGGGAATCTCAGCCCCAAAAAAGATGGGAATATGGGGTTAGGTGTTGGGAGTTGTGGGAAAAGATGGAGGAGGGTGGGGAAGAAGGTCGGGAGTTTCTCGGAAAGGCACTGGGAATAGAAAATGGGAATATGGGATTAGGTGGTGGGAGTGCAGTTGTGGGAGAAGATGGAGGAGGGTGGGGAAGAAGGTCGGGAGTTTCTCGGAAAGGCACTGGGAATAGAAAATGGGAATATGGGATTAGGTGGTGGGAGTGCAGTTGTGGGAGAAGATGGAAGAGGGTGAGGGAGAAAGTTGGGAATGGGTGTGGAGTTGGGTTGGAAAGAAGGTCGGGAGTTTCTTGGAAGGTTGGAATAAAAACAGGGAGATGGAATTAGGTTGGAATTTATAGCCTAAAACGATTAGGTGGTGGGATTAGGTGTTGGGAGTGCAGTTGTGGGAGAAGATGGAAGAGGGTGAGGGAGAAAGTTGGGAATGGGTGTGGAGTTGGGTTGGGAGAAGGTCGGGAGTTTCTCGGAAAGGCACTGGGAATAGAAAACGGGAATGTGGGATTAGGGGGGAATCTCAGGCCCCAAAAAAATGGGATTAGGTGGGAATCTCAGGCCCCAAAAAAATGGGAATATGGGATTAGGTGTTGGGAGTGCAGTTGTGGGAGAAGATGGAGGAGGGTGGGGAAGAATGAGGATTGGGAATTCCCGTGGAGCTGGGTTGGGAATTCCTGTGGAGTTGGCTTGGGAAGAAGGGAATGTTCTCCATCTGCTCCCAGCTCCTCTCCCGGCGCCGGGAATCCACGGGATCCAAGCACGGATCAGCACCGGGAAGGGTTTGGAAGGGGCATCTCGGGGAGCTCTGATGGACCAAGCCAGGACCAGCAGAATTCCCAACAATCCACAATCCGGGATCGACACTTCCGCAAATCCCGGCTGCTCCTCCTGTCCCAGCTCCTCATTCCACGGCTCCGGGAATGCGCCAAGAGGAAGACGGGAAAACCCAACACATGGAGTAAACCCACGACAAATCCCTGCCCTGAATTCCCTCCCAATCCTCAGGAATGCCGGGAAAACGGGACCTCCCGCATCCACCTGGAAGCGCAAACAGCCCTGAGGGACCAGGAGGGGAATGAATTCCAAGTGGGATTTGGGGACATGGATCAGCGGTGGCCTTGGAAGCGCCGGGAATTCTTGGGTTCCATGTCTGAAAGGGCTTCTCCGGCCTAAACAATTCCGTGACCCGCGAGACGGATCCGGGCGTTCCGGACAGGGAAGAGGTTCAGCCGTGGGGTCCCTGCACTCCGAACTTCCAGGAAAACTGGATTTTCCAAGATTTTGTTCAATGAGCTCGTTCCCATCCCCAAGTTTAACATCCCCAAAATTTGTCCGGCGCCTGTGGCAAAATCCAGCGGGAAATCCGGGATCGGCCGCATCCGGCCCATTCCTGGTGCCAAAACCTCGGGAAAACACGGATTGCTCCCGCTCCAAGCCGGAACAGGGGATAGGAGCAGGGAATTCCACCCCTGTGGATCCGGGACATTCCCAGAGCCGCCTTCCTCGGGAGGTGAATCCCGAGGATGCTCCAGGGCCACCACGAGAAGAAGGAAAATCCCGGGATTGGGAAGGAGCAGCCCAGGCTGAGCACGGCCGCGCTGGGAATGTTTTCCCGAGGAATATTGGAGGTTCAAAGTCCGAGGATTTCAGGCTCCGGGAACTCTTCCCGTTGCCGTGGCAACGCCCGGCGTTCGTTCTCCCATCAGTTCCAGCCCCGGGTGTGGGAATTTCTCCCGGCCGGCAGCGGCGCTTCCCGGATCCTGTTGGCACCCCCTGCCCACAGCCGGCCATTCCCAATGGGAAAACCGGGCTAAATTACAGAATTCTCGAGCCAGAGGGGTTGGAAAAGCCCTCCCAGGCCATCAATCCCAACCAACGCAAAGGCCACCACTGATCCGTGTCCCCAAGGGCCACCAGGAAGGACGAATGTCCCACCAAGGCCATTCCCAATGGGAAAATTAGGTCCAAATTATGGAATTTCAGAGCCAGAGGGGTGGGAAAAGCTCTCCCAGGCCACCAATCCCAACTATTCCCAGCACTGCCAGGCCACCACTGATCCATGTCCCCAGGTGCCACCAGCAAGGAGGGATGTCCCATCAAGGCCATTCCCAATGGGAAAATGGACAAAACGATGGAATTTCAGAGCCACATCCCAATGGGAAAGCCGGACCAAAATTATGGAATTTCGGAGCCAAAGGGATTGGAAAAGCCATCCCAGAAAATGAAATCCAACCACTGCCAGGCCACCACTGATCCGTGTCCCCAAGTGCCACCAGGAAGGACGGATGTCCCACCAAGGCCATTCCCAATGGGAAAACTGGGTCCAAATTATGGAATTTCGGAGCCAGAGGGGTGGGAAAAGCTCTCCCAGGCCACCAATCCCAACCACCGTGAGGCCACCACTGAGCCGTGTCCCAGGTGCCACCAGGAAGGACGGGTGTCCCACCAAGGCCCGGCGTCACCCAGGCACGGGACGCGTCTCCAGGAGAAATTTCATCTTGGACTCCATCACAGAAAATCCCTGGGAAAAAAAAAATCCGGGAAGCGAAATTCCTGCCTGAAGAACTTCCCAAGAGGAAGCGGCCTCAAGCTGGGTCAGGGCAGGGCCAGATTGGATTTTTGGGATCGTTTTTCTGTGGGAAGGGCTCGGGCTCGGCAGGGGCTGCCCCGGGAGCGTTGGCATTGCCATCCTCGGACGAATCCAAGGAATTCCTGGAGGTGGCACCTGGGGCTCTGCTGGGATCAGGCCCTGCTGGGATTGGTGACCTTGGAATTCTGTCCCAGCCTCAGTGATCCCGGCATTCTGGGATTCCCAAAGCACGATGATGATGACGAAGAGTCACTGAGTGTGAATTCCAAGAGCTGGAATCACAACATTCCCAGACTCCTGCCAGATTTCCGGTTCTTTGGAATTTTTCCCTCATCCCCCCCTCCAGAATCCACAATTCCCAATGGGAAAAGCCGGGAAGGGAGAGGTGATGATGGTGAAAAAGATGAAGATGATGATGATGGTGAAGATGAAGAACCACCGAGTCCAAACTCCAGGATGCCGAACCAGGACATTCCCAGATTTCCAATTCTACGGAATATTTCCTCTTCCCACCACCCCAAATCCACAATTCCCTGTGGGAAATCCCGGAAAGTGAGTGACGATGGCGGTGGCGATGAAGGTGACGATGAAGAACCACCAAGGCCGAACTCCAGCACCAAAGTCAGGACATTCCCAGACCACTTCCAAACGTCCATTTCCAGGCAGGAATTCCTGCTCCCACCCTCTGGAATCCACTGTTCCCAGCGGGAAAAGGAGGGATGAGGATGATGAGGATGAGGATGAGGAAGAACCACCGAGAGTGAATTCCAGGAGCTGAAACCAGGACATTCCCAGACCACTCCCAGATTTCCAGTTCCATGGGAGATTTCCTCATCCCACCCCCCCAAATCCACAATTCCCTGTGGGAAAAACTGGGAAGGGAGAGATGACGGTGATGGTGATGATGATGACGATGGTGATGGTGAAGAACCACCAAGCCTGAAGTCCAGGATCCGGAACCAGGACATTCCCAGATTTCCAGTTTTATGGCGTATTTCCTCATCCCACCCCCCTAAATCCACAATTCCCAGTGGGAAAAACCGGGAAGGGAGAGATGATGGTGGTGATGAGGATGATGACGATGATGATGGTGGTGGTGATGAAGAACCACCAAGTCCAAACTCCAGGATCCAGAGCCAGGACATTCCCAGACTCCTGCCAGATTCCCAGCTCTATTTCCTCATCCCACCCTCTGGAATCCACAATTCCCAGTGGGAAAACCCCGGGAAGGAGACGACGAAGGAACAAAACCCAGAGCGGTTCCCGCAGGAGCTCCGGCTGCTCCTTCCCACACCTTTCCCGGACTTTATTCCAGGTCTGTTTTTATTCCAGGACGAGTTCCTCCCGTCCGTTACCATGACAGCGCCGCTCGGAGCAGCCCCATCCCCGTTTTCCACAGGAAAACATGGATCCCTGAGGAATTCCCGGCCTGGAGATGCTCCAGAGGCTCCTGAAAATTCCCGGCAGGCAGCCGGAGGAAGAGGAGCGCGATCGGCGCCCCGAGGTTTGTTTGGATGCGCTGCTTCCCTGATAAATATTCATGGAAAAGCACGGGATGTGCAGGTGCCTGCTCGCTTTGATCCTGGAAAATTCCAGAGGGAAGCAGGGAAGGAGCCTGGAATGGCCCAGAGGGGAAAAGGGGAAAAGCGTTTCCCAAAGCGGAGAATTCCCACATTTCCCAAACTGGAGAATTCCCACATTTCCCAACCTGGAGAATTCTCAGGGGGCTTCCCTGCCTGGAGAATTCCCACAACATTTCCCAGACTGGAGAATTCCCATGGAATCTCCCAAACTAGGGAATTCCCACAGCACATCCCCGACTGGAGAATTCCCAGGACACTTCCCACACTGGAGAATTCCCATGGAATCTCCCAGACTGGAGAATTCCCACGGAATCTCCCAGACTGGAGCACTCCCAAATCATCTCCCAAACCAGAGAATTCCCACACTTTGCAAACTGAAGAATTCCCATGGAATCTCCCAAACTGGAGAATTCCCAGAGCACTTCCCAGACTGGAGAATTCCCAGGTCAAGAGGGAACAGGAACTTCCGGCTCTTCCAGCGCTCTGGATCCCAAGGAAAACGCAGACGAGCCTGGAATTCTCCCGGGAGCTCCCGCCCTCCCCCCTGCCCCGGGATCACCAAACCCCGCCCAGCCCGGCCCAGCTTCCCTCCGGGAATCCCACGGGAAAACCCCTCTGGGAGCGCCAGCCCAGCCCCAATCCCGCCAGATTCCCTCGTCATTCCCGTGAAACCCTGGGAAAGGGACACGGGCACGGGCAGGAGCCGTTCCCTGCTCCAACAGAATTCCCCGGCTCCTGCCGAGCTTCCGAGCCCCATTCCCAAACCCTGATATTCCAAACCCGATTTCCAAACCCCATTCCCACACCCCGATGTTCCAAACACCAATGTTCAAAACACGATTTCCAAACCCCAATTCCCAAATCCAAGTTTTGAAACCCCATTTTTCCAAACCCCGATATTCCAAACCCCATTTCCAAACCCTGATTCCCAAACCCCAATTCCCAAATCCAAATCTTGAAACCCCATTTTTCCAAACCCCAATTCCCAAACTCCATTTCCAACTCCAATTTCCAAACCCCAATTTCCCAATCCAAATTTTTCCAAACCCTGATTTCCAAACCAAATTCACAAACCCTGATTTCCAAACCCAATTTTTCCGAACCCCATTTCCAAATCCAAATTCCCAAACTCCAATTTTTCCAATTCCCATTTTTCCAAACCCAATTTCCAAACCCAATTTCCAACTCCAATTTTGCAAACTCGATTTCCAAACCCCATTTCCAAATTTCCAAATCCAAATTCCCAAGCCCAATTTCCAGACTCCAATTTTTCCAATTCCCATTTGTCTAAACCCCAATTTCCAACTCCAATTTTGCAAACTCGATTTCCAAACCCCATTTCCAAATTTCCAAACCCAAATTCCCAAGCCCAATTTCCAGACTCCAATTTTTCCAATTCCCATTTGTCTAAACCCCAATTTCCAACTCCAATTTTGCAAACCCGATCTCCAAACCCCAGTTCCCAAACCCAATTTTCCCAAACCCCGCTTCCCTAACCCCAATTCCAAACCCAACTTTCNAAATCCAAATTCCCAAACTCCAATTTTTCCAATTCCCATTTTTCCAAACCCAATTTCCAACTCCAATTTTGCAAACTCGATTTCCAAACCCCAGTTCCCAAACCCCATTTCCAAATCCAAATTCCCAAGCCCAATTCCCAAACTCCAATTTTTCCAATTCCCATTTGTCTAAACCCCAATTTCCAACTCCAATTTTGCAAACTCTATTTCCAAACCCCATTTCCAAATTTCCAAATCCAAATTCCCAAGCCCAATTTCCAGACTCCAATTTTTCCAATTCCCATTTTTCCAAACCCAATTTCCAAACCCAATTTCCAACTCCAATTTTGCAAACCCGATCTCCAAACCCCAGTTCCCAAACCCAATTTTCCCAAACCCCGCTTCCCTAACCCCAATTCCAAACCCAATTTTCCCAAACCCAATTTCCAAACCCAATTATTTCTCCAGACCCCGGGGAGCTCCCGGCCGCGGGCGGGACCATCTGGACCTGCTGCTCGCCTTGGAATTAGTTTGGAATTCTTCCCTGACCTATTTTTTCTCCGGAGCTGATTCCCAGACTTCCCATTGCTCCTGACAGCTTTCCTGCTTTTTTTATTTTCCCAAGGAAAATCACGGAGATGCTCAGCCCCAGGTGCGGATCCCAAGGGGAATTTAGGCCGGACCTTTGGAGGTCGTTTATTCCCAAAGTTTTCTCTTGGATTAATTAATTCCGTGACCTTGTAGGCAGAGGAATGCTCAAAAATCCTTCCCAAAATCCTTCCCAAAATCTTTCCCAAAATCCTTCCTGACTTTTCTATCCCACCCCACATTCCCAGTTCTGGCTGTCAGGAATAGGGAGCTGGGGAAAAAAAAAAATGGGAGAAAGGATTTTTGGGATTGAGCCGAGCTCAATTCCTGCTGCGAATTCCGGAAGAACTGATCCCTGTTTTCCTTCATTTCAGTGTTTTCACGGAATTCCAGGAATTTGGGTGGGACAGGACCTCAAATCCCATCCAATCCCACCCCTTCCCACCATCCCAGGCTGCTCCAGCCTCAGACATTCCAGGGATCTAGGGCCAGCCACCCTGGATGGGATTTTCTGGGAATTTTCAGGGAATTCTTCAGGGAATTTTCTGGGAATTCTGTGCCAGTCCCCTCCCAGGCAGGAATTTTTCCCTGAATTATTTTTCCAGCTGCTCATGGATCCCATGGCTCCGTTCCTTTGTGCTGGGAATTCCCACCGCTCCCTCTGTCTGCAGCTCTGGATCCGTAAATTCCTCGGGATAACCCATGGAAACGCAACAAGTGTGGATTTTATTCCTGATCCAAACCCACTTTTCCCTGGAATTTCTCCCGTGGGGACATGGGAAGGATGCGAAAGGTGACAAGAGGGACCAAAATTCCCAAAATATTCCTTAAAAAAGCAAATCCCACCGGAGCAACACCCACTTCGCTCCTGTTCCCAGAGGATTTTCCCTCCCTGCCCCAAATCCTGGGATTTTGGGAATGAAATCCCCCGGGGATGCGAAAAGAGAGGGAAAATCGGGATTTTACAGCAGAGCAAACCCAGGATAATTCCAGAGCTTGGGAATGTCAGCCAGGATGGGAAAACGGGAATCTCTCAGACACTTCCAAGATTCAAAGTGGCCGCAGCTTCCATGGATACGACACCAGGAAATCCATGGATGCAACACCAGGAAAAATCCATGGATACAACACGAGGAAAATCCATGGATGCAGCACCAGGAAAATCCACGAAAACAGCACCAGGCATATCCATGAATACAACTCCAGGGAAATCCATGGATGCTACACCAGGAAAAATCCATGGATACAACACAAGGAAAATCCATGGATACAACACCGGGAAAATTCATGGATGCAACACCAGGAAAAATCCACGGATACAACTCCAGGGAAATCCATGGATGCAGCACCAGGGAAATCCATTAATCTCCCCCCAGTCCATCCCTGAGATCCACAGGAAAGGCAAAAAAAAAAAAAAAAAAATCTGGGAAAACCGGGAAAAGCCCAACTCACCAACATCGGACTCTTTGTGGGTTTTGATGATTTCCGCCAGCTCGAAATTCCCTGCAATGATGGCCACCTGGAAAAGAGCCGGGAGAGCGGGATGAGCGGCTCCGGAGCTTCCATATGGACGGAGCAGCTGCTCCCCGCGGGGGAAAGCTGAGGATTCTCCTGCCCCGGATCATCCGGGAATTCCGAGGTGCCGGCGCCTCCCGTGTTTGGGTGGCCCCGGCCTGGGGACGATGCCGGTCCCCCAGAATTCCCAGATTCCAGCCAGGAATTCATCCCGAGTGCTGGAATGCTCCCAGGGTGTTGGGTTTGGATCCTGGGTAAAATCGTGGGATTTGGAAGAGGTTTGGGATCAGCCGGTCCAGCTGGATGTGGCCCTTGGGGACGCATCCAAAGGATTTGGGGACATTTCCAGGGATTGGGAATGCCCTGGGCAGCCTGGTCCTGATGGGAGGGGATTTCCCAGCAGCCAGATTCCCAAATCCCCAAATCCCCAAATCTCCAAATCCTGAAGTCCTCAAGTCTCCAAGTCCCCAAATCCCCAAGTCTCCAAATCCTCAAGTCCCCAGGTCCTCGATTCCTCAAATCCTCAAATTCCCAAATCCTCAGATCCTGGAGTCCCCAAATCCCTAATTCTCCAAGTCCCCAAGTCCCCAAATCCCCAAGTCCTCGATTTCCCAAATCCTCCAATTCCTAAATCCACAAATCCTGAAGTCCCCAAGTGCCAGAATCCCAAATTTTTCAAGTCCCCAGATTCCCAAATCTCCAAATCCTCAGATCCCCAAATCCTCGATTTCCCAAATCCCAAAATCCCCAAATCCTCAAGTCCTCAATTCCCCAAATCTCCAAATCTCCAAATCCTGAAGTCTCCAAGTCCCAAAATCCCTAATTCTCCAGGTTCCTGAATCCCNAATCCTCAGATCCCCAAATCCTCGATTTCCCAAATCCCAAAATCCCCAAATCCTCAAGTCTTCAATTCCCCAAATCTCCAAATCCCCAAATTCTGAAGTCTCCAAGTCCCAAAATCTCTAATTCTCCAATTCCCCAAATCTCCAAACCCCCAAATCCCTAAATCCTCAAATCCCAAAGTCCCAAAATCCCTAATTCTCCAGGTTCCTGAATCCCCAAATCCTCAAATCTCTGATTCTCCAAATCCCCAAACCTCCAAATCCCTAAATTTTCAAATCCCCAAATCCTGAAGTCCCAAAATCCTGATGTCCCCAAGTCCCAAAATCTCTAATTCTCCAAGTCCCCAAATCTCCAAACCCCCAAATCCCTAAATCCTCAAATCCCAAAGTCCCAAAATCCCTAATTCTCCAAGTCCCCAAATTCCCAAATCTCCAAATCCTCAGGTCTGCAAATCCCAAAATCCCCCAAATCTCCAAATCCTGACATCGCCAAGTCCCCAAATCCTAAAGCTCCAAGTCCCAAAATCCCTAAATCTTCAAATCTTCAAATCCCCAAATTCCAAAGTCCCGAGGTCCCAAAATCCCAAATTCTCCAAGTCCCCAAATTCCCAAATCCCCAGGTCCTTGAGAAATCCTCGATTTCCATCCTCAACTCCCCAAATCTCCAAATCCCCAAATTCTGAAGTCCCCAAGTCCCAAAATCCCTAATTCTCCAAGTCCCTGAATCCCCAAATCCTCAAATCCCTAAATTCCCCAATTCCTCAAATCCCCCAAATCCCCAAACCTTCAAATCCCTAAATTCTCAAATCCCCAAATCCTCAAGTGCTCAAGTCCCCAAATCCTCCAAGGATTCTGCCCCTTTTTCAAGGATTCTGCCCCGTTTCCAAGGATTCCCCTCCATCCCAAACATTCCCACCCCAAAAAACCACCAACAACTTCCCCTTCCCACCTTGTATCTCACAAAATCCCCACGTTCCCACCCTTTTCCCGGAATTCCACGCGCTTTTCCCCCCCTCCTGCCCCGGTGCTGAGCGCTCATCCCAAATCCTGCCTGGGGGAGAAATCCCCGGACATGTGACGGAATTCCTGGGAATAGCGGAAGCCCCCTGGGATTCCCGGGAATTCCGCTCACCTGGAATGCCGTCTGGCTGTTGTAATTCCGGATCTCCTTGCTGGCGCCTCGGAAGAGGAGAACCCGGGCACAGCTTTCCTGGGAAAAAAACCACAACCAGGGAAAACGGGAAATTAGAGCAGGATTGGGAGCAACAGATCCAGAAAATTCTTTGGGAAGAGGGAGGATGAGCGTTCCCCAAGGATTCGGTGTTCCCGACCCTAAAGGGAGCAAGTTATGGAATCACGGAATTCCGGCATGGATCGGGTTGGAAAGAGATCTTTGGGATCATCCAGACCCCAGTTCCAAGGATTCTGCCTGTTTTCCAAGGATTCCTCTCATTTTCCAAGGATTCTGCCCCTTCTCCCAGGTTTCTCCTCCTTTTCCAAGGAATTCTGCCCTTTTTCCCAAGGATTCTCTCCCTTTTCCAAGGATTTTCCTCCTTTCCCAAAGATTCTGCCCCTTCTCCCAGGATTCTCCTCCTTTTCCAAGGAATTCTGCCATTTGCTGAGGAATTCTCCTCCTTTTCCAAGGAATTCTGCCCCTTCTCCAAGGATTCTGTCCCAACAAAGCATTCTGGGAACGGGATGGATTAAACCATGGAATGTTCTCTTGGGAAATCCCAAACCAGGCTGGGGCTCCGAGGAGGAACGGCCTCATCCCGGGCCAGGGATGGATTCCACCTCTGGATTTGGGAATGGTGAGATCCAGGAGTGTCCCGGGCTGGTGTCACCTCCCCCACGATGTCCCCTGTCCCCAAATCCCACAGATTCAACCCTGGGACCCAAACCCAGGAGCTCCAAGGAGGAACATCCAAGGACAGGGATGGATTCCACCTCTAGATTTGGGAATGGGGAGGTCCAGGAGTGTCCTGGGCTGGTGCCACCTCCTGTCCCGATGTCCCCTGTCCCCAAATCCCACAGATTCAACCCTGGGACCCAAACCCAGGAGCTCCAAGGAGGAACATCCAAGGACAGGGATGGATTCCACCTCTGTATTTGGGAATGGAGATCCAGGAGTGTCCCGGACTGGTGCCACATGCCCCGCTGTGTCCCTGTCCCCAAATCCCACAGATTCCACCACGGGATGTTCTCCTGTGGAACCAAACCCTGGAGCTCCAAGGAGGAACATCCAAGGACAGGGATGGATTCCACCTCTGGATTTGGGAATGGGGAGATCCAGGAGTGTCCCAGGGTGGTGCCACCTCCTGTCCCGATGTCCCCTGTCCCCAAATCCCACCATGGGGTGTTCTGTGGAACCCAAACCCTGGAGCTCCAAGGAGGAACATCCAAGGACAGGGATGGATTCCACCTCTGTATTTGGGAATGGAGATCCAGGAGTGTCCCGGACTGGTGCCACCTCCCCCATGGTGTCCCCTGTCCCCAGATCCCACAGATTCCATCACGGGACCCAAACCCAGGAGCTCACATGGAACCCAAACCCTGCAGCTCCAAGGAGGAACATCCAAGGACAGGGACGGATTCCACCTCTGGAAGTGGGAGTGGTGAGATCCAGGAGGTGCCACCCTCCCCCCCGCCCACCCACGGTGTCCCCGATGTCCCCGCGGTGTCCCCGCGGTGTCCCCACCTGGTTGTAGAGGGCGCAGACGTGCAGGGCGGTGTTCCCCGAGGCGTTCTGCGCCGCCATGTCCGCTCCGTAGAACAGCAGGTGCTCCAGGTGCTGCACGTGCCCGTAGCGACACGCCTGCTCCGGAACACCGGGAAAAGCGGGAATCAGGGAGCGGCAGGGACCGTGGGAGTCCCTCACGCAAAAAAAAATCCCAGGCTCGGGAAGCTGGAATTCCCCGGGAATGGGCGCGGCTCCTCACGGCCCCACCCGGATCCGCCCACGGGATAAACCAGCTGCGGATCAACGGGAAGAGTTTGGATCGTCCCGGATCCGGAGGCTCCTCCGGCTGGGCGGGGTGAGCTCAGCGCCCCGAATCCCTGGAAAACTGGGATGGGAACGGTTCCTTGGGAACAGGGAACAGTCCCTTGGGAACAGGGAATGGCCCCTTGGGAATGGGAACAGGGAACAGGCCCTCGGGAATCAGGGAACAGGCCCTTGGGAATGGGGAACAGGGAACAGTCCCTCGGGAATCAGGGAATGGCCCCTTGGGAATGGGAACAGGTTTGGTCTGTCCCAGGATTCAGGGATCAGCCAGGGAGGACAGAGGCAGTAGGGAGGGTTGGATCCATAAATCGGGATCACCAGGACACATCCCTGGAATTTTCATCCCCATCTGGGTGTTGTGGGAGATATTCCAACGGGATCCCGTCCCTCCTTCTCCCAAAGGATCGGGAAGCACAAGGCTCAGGGTTCCTGACTCTCAATCCCAATGTTTCTCCAAATCCCCTCGGAGAAAGGGGATTCCACGTGGAAAACAGGGATAGGCACGACTGGGATTGGGATCCAGGATCCCGAAGTGTTCTCCTGGAGCCAGCCGTCCTTTGGGACGGTCCCAGCCACGGGGACATGCTGGAAAATCTGGGATGGAGGCAGAGCTGGAGTCCAGCCGGCAGTCCCAGGGAATGGAATCCATCCATGGGGAGCATTCCCAGAGTCCAACCCTCAATCCAGGAATGGAATGATCTCATCCATGGAGAGCATTTCCAGATTCCAGCCCTCAACCCCAGGGACAGAACCACCCCATCCATGGCCACCAGGAGAACATTCCTGCAATCCAGGCCTAAACCTGAGGCATGGAATGACCCCATCCATGGACAACATTCCTATGGCCAGATCCCATCCCAGCTGTTGGATCTCCATCCATGGGCACCAGGAGAACATTCCCACAAATCCAGCCCTCAACCCCAGGCATGGAACCACTCCATTCATGGCCACCAGGAGAACAGTCCCACGGCTGGATCCTGTCTCCATGGATCCCGTCCCACCTGGTGGATCTCCTGCCAGCCCCATCCATGGGCACCAGGAGAACATTCCCATGGCCTGATCCCATCCCTGTTGATCCCATTCCCACGGATCCCACCCCCGTGGATCCCATCCCACCTGGTGGAGCTCCTGCCAGCCCCATCCATGGGCACCAGGAGAACATTCCCACGGCCTGATCCCATCCCCATGGATCCCATCCCCATGGATCCCGTCCCTGCAGATCCCATCCCACCCGGTGGATCTCCATCCATGGACATCAGGACAGCATTCCCACAGTCCAGCCCTCAATCCCAGAGATAGAAACACCCCGTCCATGAGCACCAGGAGAACATTCCCGTCCCTGTGGATCCCGTCCCACCTGGTGGATCTCCTGCCAGCCCCATCCATTGACACAAGGAGAACATTCCCAGAATCCAGCCTATCCATCGGCATCAGGAGAACATTACCACAGTCTAGCCCTCAACCTCAAGGATGGAACCACCTCATCCATGGGCACCAGGAGAACATTTCCGTGGTCTGATCCCATCCCCATGGATCCCATCCCCGCAGATCCCGTCGCACCTGATGCATCTCCATCCATGGGCACTGGGAGAACATTCCCAGAGCCCAACCCTAAACCTCAGGCAGGCATGACCCCATCCATGGGCACCAGGAGAGCAGTCCCATGGCTGGATCCCGTCCCCATGGATCCCATCCCACCTGGTGGATCTCCTGCCAGCCCCATCCATGGGCACCAGGAGAACATTCCCATGGCCTGATCCCATCCCTGTTGATCCCATTCCCACGGATCCCACCCCCGTGGATCCCATCCCACCTGGTGGAGCTCCTGCCAGCCCCATCCATGGGCACCAGGAGAACATTCCCACGGCCTGATCCCATCCCCATGGATCCCATCCCCATGGATCCCGTCCCTGCAGATCCCATCCCACCCGGTGGATCTCCATCCATGGACATCAGGACAGCATTCCCACAGTCCAGCCCTCAATCCCAGAGATAGAAACACCCCGTCCATGAGCACCAGGAGAACATTCCCGTCCCTGTGGATCCCGTCCCACCTGGTGGATCTCCTGCCAGCCCCATCCATTGACACAAGGAGAACATTCCCAGAATCCAGCCTATCCATGGGCATCAGGAGAACATTACCACAGTCTAGCCCTCAACCTCAAGGATGGAACCACCTCATCCATGGGCACCAGGAGAACATTTCCGTGGTCTGATCCCGTCCCCATGGATCCCATCCCACCTGGTGGATCTCCTGCCAGCCCCATCCATGGGCACCAGGAGGACATTCCCATGGCCTGATCCCATCCCCGTTGATCCCATCCCCACGGATCCCGTCCCACCTGGTGGATCTCCTGCCAGCCCCATCCATGGGCACCAGGAGGACATTCCCATGGCCTGATCCCATCCCCGTGGATTCCATCCCACCTGGTGGATCTCCTGCCAGCCCCATCCATGGGCACCAGGAGGACATTCCCATGGCCTGATCCCATCTCCATGGATCCCATCCCCGCGGATCCCATCCCACCTGGTGGATCTCCTGCCAGCCATTCTCGTCCACGCAGCCCAGGCGGGCGTAGTCGTGCAGCAGCAGCTCGCAGCAGTAGGGGTCCCCGCCCACCATGGCGCTGTGGTACAGCGGGGTCAGCCCCCGGCTGTCCTTGTAGTCCGGGGACGCTCCCAGATCCAGCAGCGTCTGCCCGGGAAACAGGGAACGGCGCCTTGGGAACGGGAACGGGCCCTCGGGAATGGGAACGGTGCCACGGGAATGGGAACGGGCCCTTGGGAATGGGAACGGTGCCATGGGAATGGGAACGGGCCCTCGGGAACGGGCCCTTGGGAATGGGAACGGGCCCTCGGGAACGGGGAACAGTGCCACGGGAACGGGCCCTCGGGAACGGGAACAGGCCCTCAGGAATGGGAACAGGCCCCTGGGAATGGGAACGGTGCCAAGGGAATGGGAACGGGCCCACGTGAATGGGAACNCCTTGGGAATGGGAGCGGTGCCTTGGGAATGGGAGCGGTGCCTTGGGAACAGGGAACAGGCCCTTGGGAAACAGGGAACGGGGAATGGGCCTTTGGGAATGGGAATGTTCCCTTAGAAGGGCCGGGATGAGGGAATCACCCCATGTCCTGTGGGGAATTGGCAGGGGAGAGGCCTGGAGGGAAATGGGGGGAGAGAGAGAGGGGAAAAAANCGTGCTTAATAAAGGGGAATTTTGAGTCATTCGAGGGGAGGAAAAATTGGCAGGAAAGGAAAATTGGTTGAGCTCTTGGAAATATTCCTAAAAGAAAAAAAATGGGGAATAGCGGCTCTGAATTCCATCTGCTGGATTCCTTGGGAATGTGGGAACAGCCAAAGAGGTCCGGCACCCACCAGGAACAGGGAGAAAAAAAAAAAGGAATTTTTTTCCCCCAAGAATTCCTTAGATTAAGGGTTTCAAAATCTTGGAGTCAGGGGTTCCCAAATTCTTGGAATTGCCCGAAATGGCAGGAATGGGGAAGGAAAGGGAATTCTTGGAAGGGTTCAGAGCTTCCCTTGGGAAGGGAATTCCTGCCCTGATTCCCACCGAGGATCCGCAAGTTCCGGGAATGCCCTGGAGGGGCTGGAAAATCCCACAGATCCCGATGGGATCCCGGCTGGAATCCCCGAGATCTCCTCGGGGTTTGGGGTCGGACCCATTGGAATGGGAATGGAGGCCAAATGTGGGAGCTGCTCCCTCCCGGGTATTCCCGAGGATCTCCTGAGCAGCGGGAATGGGAATTGGGTGGAAAACCCCAGGATCAGGCGGCAAAGCAGCCAAAATATCTTGGGAATGGGATCTGGGAAACCATGGATTCCTCTCGGCCCCCTGGGAATTCCCAGATCCGGTGCTGCCGATGGAAAAATCCCCGTCCCAGGATAAGGGCTGGGCTCCCATCAGGAGAAGCCTCTGGATGCTCCCGACTTTCCTGGAGGTCGCTGCTCCGAATCCCACAGATCCTGCTGGGGATCCCAGGAATTCCAGGATTCCCTTGGGATGCAGGCGGGATTCCCAGAGGACAGCGGGAATTGTAAAATTTCAGGAATGCCACGGGATCGGGTCTGGATACCCCACGGGCACAAAAGGGAGAAGGAAAGGCTGGAATTCCGTGTCCGAGGCCAGTGTGTCCCGGCAGGAAATCATGGAAAAGGGGCCGGAATCCACGGGGGAGTTCAGGAATTGCCGGGATCCAGAGTGGGAAAGGAGCAACAGGAGAAAGTTTTGCACATTCCATGGGGAAGTTCCGGATCCTCGGGATGAGGAGGGGCTGGAGCGGGGCCAGGGAAGGGACTGGAGCTGGGAAAGGGCTGGAAAGCTCCGGAGGGGTTTGGGAAGGGGCTCAGCCTGGAGCAACGGAGGCTGTGGGAAATCTTCGGGATGGGCTGGGAGCTCCTTCCCGGGCAGGCCCCGCCAGGATTTGGGAATTGTGGGATGCAGGCCCAGGAGCTGCCAGGGATCCGTGCAGGGAGAGCCCGGGAACAGCGGGATGGGACCGGGATGTGCCCCGGGATG
>VWZV01012196.1:19435-70220 GCA_013397155.1 Irena cyanogastra | reverse complement strand
TTTTTTTTTTTAATTTTTTTTATTTTTTTAGAACTGAACTGCTTTGGATGGACTGTTAGAGAGCTTTCCCCTGTGTTTATTCTCTTTGCCATTTTTGCCGGGGCTGATGGAGGAGCAACTATCTTGTAGTATGAGTGTTTGCAACAAGTCGTTATGTTTGAGGCCCAGTAAGGCAGTACCAGCAGCACAATTCACATACAGATATCTCAAGCACACTGGAATTACTTGTCTTATGTAATAAAATATCACCAGTTGGGTGTGTCTCTAATAATCGCAGACCAAACATATTTTATTGTAATTCAAAGATAAAAAATATTTGCCAGAAACAATTTAGGAGTCATGTTTGTATGGCAGTGATGTTTCTCACTTCTTTTTTAACCATTTCTCTGGGAGGTTTCCACTGTTCTTTAGGGTGAGACAATGTCGTTTGAGTTTCCTAAGAGAGGTCTGTGAATCTAGAGATTTAGTATACAGATCAGCTTGCAACAGCCTCCAAAGTAAATTCTAAATAAGCCTCAATAAACTTGGTAAAGGCTGATGACTTCTTGTCATATGATTTAATTCTAGATTCTTATATTCTCCAATTCTGATTTTTCTTAACATTGAGGGCTCTCTAATGTTGCACTATGACAAACATTAGAGAGAACTATAAGATAGTTAAAAGGTACTTCATCTATATACAACAGTGACTTTTTTGATACAGTTTTCTGGTTTTCTTTTGGTACAAATTCTTTCACCAGCTTACATGCTAACATAGGTTTTGATTTATGCTTACTCTTCTGCTGCAAAATAGATGTGTCCTTTCCCTCTGAAGTAGTTGCCATCGAGGTGGTTATATCCTCTGGGCATTTTGTGAGGTTGGTCCTGCTAAAACCTACAGGGTAGAAACATAGTTTGTCAGTGTGATAAATAATTTGTTACCATTAAAGCATAGTATTTTCAGCTTCTTTGTTTGAATGGGAGCGTTTTAGAGAGACAGGATAATCTGGTATCTTCAGAATCAAGTAGATCCATATACACACACAGCTGTCCCAATATAAGATTAAGCTCAAAACCATAACTATAGTCTACATATTAGAATCACCGACATCAAGGTGTTTGCAACTAAGTGTAACAGAGTTTGCAGAATTTTATGTGATCTGCTTAGGTACCAAGTGATGCCAGACTTCTAAAACAAAATCTAGAATATAGAAAAAAAGGCAATTTACCTGGACAAGAAAAACTATTTAGAAGAAAAACGAATATTGTTCTTAAAAAGAGTTGGTTTTCTATTCTGTTATTCCCTGGAAACACTCAGGGGATAGGTTTTCAGCACTGTAGACTCTCAGAGATCTGTTGAATTTCAGATGGGAACACTGATTTATGTCTGCTGACAATCTAAACTTAGATATGTAGGGAATTTATATTTCAGTCTTTGTTCCCAGTCTTAAGGTGATAATCACAGCTGTCTGAACAGTTAAAAATCTATTCAATCAAATATAGTAAAGAAGAAATCCATACATAATCATGTTTCTGTAATGTGAAGAGTACAACAACAGATCCTACTTGATTGTATCTCACTAATCTTCCTACTCTATACAGGTAAATTAGAAAGCACAATGTCTTTACTGAAGATAATTCTAGCAAGGAAGGAAAACATTTTGAGTTCACTTAGAGACAGTCAAGCCTCTTCTAAAGCATAATTTTTAAGCAAAGCTGAAAATTTTGTGTAAAACAAAAAAATATAAATCTTACCTCCTTCAGACCTGTATTCTGTCTGTTAACTGAAGGCATATGCAGCTTTCTTTGACTAGGTCTGTTTTTTCTCATTTGATCTGTCCTCTTATGACTATCACGAGTTTAAATTCCTTTCAGTACAGCTTCTGAATGCATTAATTAGCATGAAAGGGGCAAGGAGACAACTTCTCATTTTCTTTTGCATCCTTTCCTCTTAAAAAGCAGCAGAAAAATCTCTTATTTCTTGATTAATTACATGGGCTCTGAGAGACAGCTCAACACCTTTTTACCTGCTCAATAAGTACAAGCGCCTAGAGTGTGCAGACTGTTTCTAGATTCAAACACGTTTTGATCTAAGGCTGCTTATTTTCTTACAGAGGACTGGTATGTTTGCATGTATTTTACTATAGCTTTGTTTATGCACACTTTTTGCACCATTTTAACACTATGCAAACTAGTATATGTGGACTAAAACTCATTATCCTATGACAGAAGTGTGTTAGACTAAGATAAATACAGTTTAATTCTATACTGAGAAGCAAATACTGCAACAAAAAGAGGGTCGATCCCATAGGCTGCAGAACTAATGAAGCCTGGCCTTTGCCTGTAGTAATTCCATTTACAATGTCAGGCAAGAAATGGCCGTCTGTGATTGATTCAGAGGTCTTGGTACTGTGATGTACCAGCAGTTACTGCCGAAAGAGCAAGGAGATAAAAGAACCATGTTCTGCTTGTCATTTGTTCTAATGAATCATTAATCTGAGCCTCTCTGTCCCTCTACAGATTTTTTTAAGTTTGAAGGATTAAACACTTCTAAGTTTTCACTTGTCTTTGAAGCTGTGCACAGGGCTCTAACTATGGTGAAAATGGCTGACAGACTCAAAAGAGAATAGGAAAGAATAAATAATGTGAGTGACCAACATTCATTTCATTAGGAAGTCAGATGAAATATATTAACATTGGTATTTTCTAGCTAGTGTGGGGCTGCTTCTGAATTTTTCCTAATTATGGTAAAAATCTGACCTGTCTTTATATTTTTTCGTGGTGGTGCCTAGTGAGCAGACCAGAGGCAGGGAGCACAGACTGAAACACAGGCTCTGCTCTCTGAACATCAGGAAACCCTTTTTTCTGTGAGGGTGGCTGGGCACTGACACAGGTTGCCCGGAGAGTTTTTTGAGTCTCCCCCATTGGAGATCTGCAAAAGCTATTTGGACACAGTCATGGGCAACCAGCTCCAAGTGTCTCCGCTGCAGCAGGGGGCTAGACCACAGCACCTCCAGAGGTGCCTTCCAAACTCGGTCATTCTGTGATTAGTGCCAGAAGGATCTGGTTGGTTTTGTTAGACCCGTTAAAGTTTGAAGCAACACAGTTTTTGCAGAGGGGAAAATAAAGGGTACAGATAGAATTAACAGTGAGGAGCATAAATTTGCTAATTTGGTTGAGTTAACCCAGATGAACTCAATAGGAATTTCAAATGTGAAAGAGGTGCAGGGAAGTTTCTGTGAATATCCATGTGTGTAAAACTGTAAGTGGACGCTATCACAGTCTGTCAGTTTCCCAAGAATCATGCCAGCCCTTGTGCTCTCTGAAAATGTTGTAAAGTTCCTTATCAAATCATGTGTTTTCCTGAAGAAAAGCTTCACTTCTGGGAGAGGATGATAACTGAAGCTTGCTTGATCAAGCTCCTTGACCTTGTGAGAATCAAAACACTAATAAGGAAAATCCATGTGATTTCTTTGTGTAGCAAAACCAGTCTCTGACCCTTATTTGCCTCAAGTGATGTGTGGGATAAAATGTCGACTGCTTGAATATTATGTGTACCAAATGAATCTCTTGTTAATAGTGTAACAAGAAAGGGAAAAATAACAACTTTGTCATGGATCTGTGGTGCCACCTGGTATGTAAGTGCAGAATGCTGCTGTTGAGAAGTCAGATGGTTGAGGAGGTGAAACACTGTATCCTGCTTTTGATCTCAAACTTTTTACAAAATCTTTTTTCTTTGATGTAGTGCTGCTAATTCCATCAGTGTAAAGTCACTGGGATTGACACATGGATTCCAAAGGTGTTATGTTTCCAGAGATAACTTTTCAGGAGAAGAGGATGGAAGATGAATACTTTAGAGAAACCCCAAAGTAACCCAGTTTTGGTTTTTCTTGATAGCCAAACCTGTGGCAAATCCAGGACACTCTGATAAATCTTGGTGAATGCTTCTGGTGTAACTGAAAATGACAGGCCCAACCTTTGAAAAAATAGCTTTTGTTTGGTTTTGTGCTGTTGACATTATGATCTCATCTTTCTAGGACAAGATCCTGGGATTTTTATTAATTTATTTTCTTTAATTGATAATTATTTTTCTCTGACATTTGAGGCTTCCTACAGTGCATAAAGCAAAGAAAAACAAGTACCTTAACACTTGATTTAGTAAAGACTTTAGTTTTGCGTATTATGGGACATTGAGTGGAAACTCACAGGTATTTCACTGCTAAATCTACATTACCAGTGACACAGTACAGTAAGAGAAAATAAGGAATTATAGCACTTTCAGTTCATCCTGAGGATCCTTGTCTCCCCGTGGTTTGGGGGACTTATTTTGAAGGAGGTATTGTCTGGCTTCCAGGCTGAAGAGTTCCACTATAGGCTGGATTTAAAGCTTTTTGGAAAGAAGCTATTCCTCAACGTCCTCCTAACTTGACTGCAGGCCCCTGCAGGGAACAATATATCCTGTAGACTGCCTTGCACAAGCACCATAAATATGTTCATCCTGAAAGTGGTTCACTGAGACTGGTTCATGACAGGAACTTCCTACTCAAGTAATTTCCAAATGAAGCTGTGGTCCTTACTGTCAGACCTATCTCCCTCTGAATCTTATAGTAAAGAAGGAATGGTAGTCTTAAACCTGTAGAAGCTGTGCCAAGAGGATGCCATGATTACAGTGGTGCCTTTGTTACTCTACTGTGTTTTTCTAAAGAAAAATGTTTGAACAGCTTTCTGGCAGTTTTCCTTTGCTCCTACTTTGTCTGTGATGAACTGGAAGTTCTGAGCCCAGGGGATTGTTCAGATTTGTGGGGCTTTTTCCATGAGATACAGAATGATCAACCATGGGTGAAAAACTGTTGGATGCAGTTGGGAGCTATCAGGGTGAGGTTGAGTTATGACTTCCCTTGTGTGTAATTTCAGGAGGCCATACTTGGATTCAAGAAAGTGGTAGTGCTTTCTAAAGCCTCACAATCCACTGAAACTAACTTGTCTAACTGTTCTGGGATGAGAAACTCCTTACAGGTGAGGTGCTGATTTAGGCCTCTGATATGACCTCTTGAAGAAAATTAGTATAGTCGACATTGACTACATTCTTAGAACTTGGATCAAAAGAGTCCTTTGCAATAGCTTGCTCAGGGAAGTGGTAGAGTCACCGTCCCTAAAGATGTTTCAGAGGTGTGTGGACCTGGCTCTGGGTGATGTGGTTTGGATTTAGAGGTGACAGTGGCAGTGCTGGATGGATGGTTAGACTTGATAATCTTAAAGGTCTCTTCCAGCTTTGATGATTCTAGGACTCTTTAAGTAATCCCTGTAGTAATAGTCCAGTGACATTTAACTTGGAATATTTTACTTCAGCTGCAGCTGAAGTAAAAGCAGTTCCAAAATGAATAAAAACTCAGTACTTCACCTCTGGACGTGAGAGAGCAGACTTCAGGCTGCTCAGGGAATCAGTCAGTAAGGTACCCTGGGAGAATGCTTTTGCAGGTACTGGCTGATCATGTTTTAGACACCATCTTCTAAGGGCATAAGCGAGGCAATTCCCAAATGTCAGAAGTCAAGCTGGTGAGGCAGAAGATGGCTTGGCTGAGCAGGAATCTTCTTTGGGAGGTAGAGGCAAAAAAAGGAAGCTCAGCAGAAGCAAGGTCACGTTATGTGGGAGGAATACAGAGAATGCTCACCAATGCAGGGAGAAAATTGGTCATGCTGAAGCTCAGCTGGAGATGAAGCTGGCCCCAGCTGAGGGGGACAGTAAAAAGAGCNTCCCAAATGTCAGAAGTCAAGCTGGTGAGGCAGAAGATGGCTTGGCTGAGCAGGAATCTTCTTTGGGAGGTAGAGGCAAAAAAAGGAAGCTCAGCAGAAGCAAGGTCACGTTATGTGGGAGGAATACAGAGAATGCTCACCAATGCAGGGAGAAAATTGGTCATGCTGAAGCTCAGCTGGAGATGAAGCTGGCCCCAGCTGAGGGGGACAGTAAAAAGAGCTTTTGCAAATATATTAATGGCAAAAGACAGTATAGAAATAACATCAGCCTGTTACAGGATGAGGATAGTCACCTCACAAACAGTTACATGGACAAGGCAGAGATGTTTAATGCTTTCTTTGCCTCTACTTTCAATACCAATAAGGGACTAAGGGGATCCCACTGTCTGGAGCTGGAGGACCATGGCTATGAAAATAATCAGCTCCCATGACCTTGAAATTGTACAAAATGTCCAGCACACAGCTGGGTAAGCACATCACATGATGAGTGATCAGCTGGCTGATGGGCTGAGCACAAAGGGTTAAAGTGAACGGGGTGACATCAGGCTGATGACCTGTCACTAGTGGGTTTCCACAGGGCTCCACGGGGCTGGTGCTCTTCAGCATCTTAATGACTTGGATGCAGGACTTGAACACTAAGTTTGCTGAAGACATTAAATTGGGAGGAACTGTTGACTTCTTTGAAGGCAGAGGGGCCCTGCAGGGCTACCTCAACAAATTGCAGGTCACCAAACTAATGAAGTTTAACAAGAGAAGGAGTCAGATTCTGGACCTAAAATGAGTCAACCCTTGGATGTGTGTATAGACTAGGGAGTGAGGCTGAAGAGCAGCACTGCAGGAAGGGATCTCAGGGTCCTGGTCTGTGCAAAGTTGAACATGAGTCAGCAGTGCCCTGGCCACCATGTCCTGGGGGGCATCAGGCACAGCATGGCCAGCCAGGCAAGGGAGGGCATTGTCCTGCTCTGCTCTGCACTGGGGTGGGACTTACCCCGGGTACTGGAGGCAGTTTTAGGTGCCACAGTATAACAGGGTAATGAGGATGCCTCCTGCCCAAAGGAGGGTAATGAGAAGGGTGAGGGGTCTGGAGGGGAAGCCATGTGAGCAGTGGCTGAGGTCACTCGATCTGTTCAGCCTGACTGAGGGGAGAGTTCATTGTGGTCTTCAGCATCCTTATGAGGGGAAGAGGAGGGGCACTGATCTCTTCTGTGGTGACCAGTGACAGGACCTGAGGGAATGGCCTGAAGTCATGTCAGGGAAGGTTTAGGCTGGATAACATGAAAATGTTCTTCACCCAGAGGGTAGCTGGGCACTGGAACAGGCTCCCCAGGGAAGTGGTCAGAGCACCAAGCCTGACTGAGTTCAAGAAGCATTTGGACAACACTCTAAGGCACATGAGACTGAGATCACTCGTGACTCTTGAGATGGTCAGGAGTTGAACTTTGATGATCTCAATTGAGCCTTTCCAATTCAGTATATCTCATGATCCTATTATTTGACTTCTTTTGTGCTGTTGAACAGATACATAGCAAGAAGATGACAGTGTCCAAGGGACTAACACCATTCAGTGCATTTAGCAAAGAAAATAAAAGTATGACTTTTCATTTGTCACAAGATCTTCAATCACAAGATTTTCAGGCTGATGGGATCCAGGGGAAATCTCCAGCCTGAGCCCTGAGAGAGCCAGTTCTGAGCTCAGACTGGGCTTCTCAGAATTCACCCATTCAGGCCATGAAAGGTCCAAGGATGTCATCAGCCCAACCATGCTGAGCCATGTCTGCACTGCTGGGCTGTCCTCACAGCTTCAGCCTGAGCTCCGTCTGTTTCAGCCTTGCTGCTGCCTCACCCTCACACCATGCACTGCTGTGAACAGCCCAGCTGCATCTCCTCTGTTCCTCCCACTGCCACGTATGCTCTTCGGTGCCCCTAAAGCTGCTGCTCCCCTTGGCTGAACCAGCCTCTGAGTCATCTTCTGCAGAACTCAGTCATCTTTGTCAACTTTTTTCCTGTGCTTGCTGCTCCAAAATGTGCACACAACCGCAGAGCAGAGGGGAACAATCGCCTCCCTTGATGTGCTCCTTGTGCCCCTGTTCTTCCAGCACAGTGTACCTTCTTTACTGCCCATGTCAAAATAAATTGGTGACAGGGTTTGTAAATAATAGAAAATATCAATATATAGTAAATGTATCTATATTATTAATATATATTANTGCCAGAGGTGGAAACTGCATCTATTAAACATTTACCCATTCTTCCCACCTCCAGCAATACCCCTTCCATTTTATAAAATGAAGAGTTATTTTAAGAAGTGGAACACTGCAGAAGGCTGAAGAATAATACTCCTAGAAAATCCAAACTTTTTAATTGATAAGTTTGAAAAATATTTTGTCAGGTATTTCAGAGCCTTACTACAAGACTTTGCACACTCAGGTGTGCTCCTTCCAATATGTGTTCTTCAATCAAGCCCCCACAGGTAGTTAATTTATTAATGGTTCAGCTGATTCGCTCTAAGTTAAATTAAATTTTTGAAATATTTGTTCTTATGAGACAGGAAGTAATTATTTCAGATGAGAGATTTATGTAAACTTGGCTTCACAGAAGAAGCGCTTCAATGGTGAAAATTCCTGAAGTTTATAAGTAGGGCAGATATGATATTCATAATAGTTTGAAGGCTTTAAAATGCTATGTAATTTTCCTTTCTTTCTAAATGTTTTTCAGCCTTTTCTCCCTTAAATTCTGTCTTCCCCCTGATAGAGTAAAATTACAAAAAAAACAGTTGTTTGGATACAGACTCTTTTTTATTCTTAGAAATAGAGTATTTGCCTTAGGATAATTCAAATGTGGGACTGAAGGGGACCTCAGGAAGTCATCTAGCCCTTCCTACTGCTCTGAAGTACATATATTTAGATCCTTGATTGTTTGTTACCTATTTTCTGATTTCTCTGTGTTTTCATATTCTGCCTTCATAGTCTGCATTGTATCTTAATAGACTACAGTGAAGCTTTTTCCCTGTTACATAACTGCCTGTCTTTGAATGATATCAATTACCAGTTGTTTTAACAAGAAAATTAATTAATCATGTTTTCTTCATCTCAACCTATTATGGATTTGAAGGGTGTTTTCATGTCCTGTAAAATTTTTTTTTCATGTCCTGTAAAATTTTTTGTCTTCTAAACAAGGCAAACTTTATTTCTGATACTTTTTCCTTTGACTGTTTTCTTAATTCTCTCATTTATGTTCCACTTAATTCTTTGCAACTCATTTATTTCTTCCAGTTAAAGCCTTGCAAGCATCGTTATGTCCTCTATATTACCACTGTTACCTCCTCTATATTACCATAACACAGAAAGACATTTGCTATTTTAATACAGGGTTGCATTTGGGATTCTTACTCAGTTTGAAGTCCACTGTAGCCTTAGGTCTTCCTCTGCTACTCATCAATCCTCCATTTTGTGTGGATGCATTTTGCTTTTTACTTCTGATATCTAGGACTGCATTTCACTCTACTGTATTCTGTTATTCATATAACTTTTACCTTTTATCAGGTTTGTTTATTTATTTATCTTATTCCAGCACTGCTCTGTAGAGTGTCTGCAAATCCTTTAGCTCAAAACTGTGTTCATTTACTTGTGCTTTCAGATGCAACTTGTTTACTGAGAATACTGGGCACTACTTCCCCAGGTAAGCATTTTGAGCTGATGCCTCTTCCTCTTTTTTAGTGATAGCTGCAGTCTGCATTTGAGGGTTGAGTTTCTATCTGCAGCACACATGCTTCATGGCAATTTAATTTAGACCATGGTTTGCCTATTTCATTTAGCACGGCCCTGTGGGACTCTACTGAAGACTTGTATAGTCAAAATGCTACTTCAATATCAAAATAATATGGTAATGGTTACTGCTCTAGTTTGCATGGAAATTAATTACTTTCTCCCTTTGTTTCAAACAGTCCTACCCAAAACTTCCATTCTTTTGTAAATCCTAATAATAGTGAGTATGGCAAAAATAAAACACTTCCATATGTCCTTGAAATGCTGTCAGAGGTCTTATGTAGTCACATCACTACACTGTGTTCTCTATACCTTCTGGTTTGATGTTTCAGGATATGGAGGGAAGGGTAGGGTAATGTTGACTTTTCTGTTTTAGTTCTCATCTTACTTCCTCTTATTCTTCTCTGTTGGAGTCGATCTAAAATAATTAAAAATCCAGCCGATAGGACAAGAATGGCTCCTGCCATGTAGAAGCCTGCTCTGTAATCTCCAGCCATGTCTGCAATCAGACCTGGAGAGAAACAAATGACAGGAATGTGATTGATGAAGAACAGGCAAAAAAAAAGAGCTCAGCAGTGTGAATATATCCTCTTACAAAGGCAGAGTGCTGGATACATACTTGTCTTGCAGATTTCTACACCATGAGCACATGGAACATCACCCCACCATAGCATTTTTCAGTTTGAAACACAGTTCACATCTCATTGCTTTTTATATATGAATTGCTAGTAAAACAATATATTGCACAGTTGGAAGCACTTTCCAACCTGAAGTGTGGCAGACAGTGCAGGTACTAGCAGAAAAAAAAAGACTGTGCAGCTGTGTATGTGAGCAGCTCCATGTTCTGTGGTGTAGCTGTCACCAGCTGCTGTAATTTGGACCATAACTACAGCACAAGTGAGTTTAAAGAAGGAAAGGAGATTCATCTGCTGGAGACAAAGTTGGAGAATTTGTCTGACATGTTATGGGTTTCCGGTTCATCATTTTACAGAGTCACAGATGTTAACAAAAAGACCTTGGTTTTCAGGGAGATTAAAGCCAACCAAAATATGTAATGCCATTGTGTATTTTACTGAAATATCTCTACAGCACAGTAGTAGCACTGCAGCAGTGTGTCAGCTGCCCTGTGGGCATGATGGCACATTCCTTTGTGGGCTGATGAAGGCTGCTTGCTTGTGTGAAGTTTGTCCATGTTTAGAGTACTCCCTAGCCTTCATTCCAAACTAAGATCAGCCCTATATAGACCTAGGAATAATGAACTCAAATCTTTTACATTTTACACTCAAAGGAGGAGAGGAGAGCTTGAGAGGAACTTAGGGTTCCCTGCTCTTCTTTATCTTCTTCGTAGTTTACTAAATATACAAAAAGCAGCCGCACTGATTCCCAGATAATCAGTACTGGTGACCAACCACCATAAACTGCATTTTATTCAGATCTTTCCAACTAATTTTTGATACTGTTCTGTTTCAAACCCTCTACAAATGTTCCTGGTTCCTGTATTTTCAAAAGTGAATTAAAATGTTCCAGTATTCAGTCTGACTCATTTGGAACCTATTAGCAATGTTATTACCACAAGTCACTTGTAGTGAACAATGGTCTTTGGATGAGGACTCGGATCTGCATTGTACCAGTCACACTGTTCAATTTTTTTTGCCATATCACTTTTTAAAGTCTTTACAGCTTGCAGTTCATTTGTCTTGCATTTTTCCAAGATGACTATATCTTGTTGCCAACCCATAAATCCATGTGCTGTCTCATTGTCTGCTCTCTCTTCCTACTGTTTTATGTGCTGCCTTCCCAATTTATTATACTAGTTGGCTGAAATGCTGTCGAAAACCAGTAGGCATTTCTCTGAATATTTCCTTGAGGTTTGCATAGCCTAATGTTTCAGGCTGTTCAATTTGAACTTCTGTAGAAACAGAGGTTTCTGTAAAACCCTCCCAACAATACCAACATTTGTGCAACATCACTAGTCTCAAATTTCAGTTTCTTCTCTGAAAATGTGTGTCTGCTCCTTGTCCCAAAGGCACACTTTCTTAGCTAGATTGGAGGCCATCAACTGGCATTATGTGGGATTCAGGAAGCAGGACCACCATGTGAACCCTGCCTTTTATCCCTCCTTTCTTGTTGTAAAGGTATCTCTAAAATCACACAGAAGAGAGGGAGCAAGGTATTTTGGAGAGGATTTAAACTGACTACTTGTTTTTATGTACTTCTTGGCTGAGATACCCCTGAACTAAAAAAGGGAGAAATTTGAGTCAGATGCAGTGCAGATCCAGATCTTTTCAGTTTGGATTACCATTCCCCTTTCTTCTTGTAAACTGTATTTGGCAGTGAGTTGTCTTAACTTACCTGCAATAGGAGGTCCCACAAAACCTCCAGTGCTTCGAATAAACATGAAAAGTCCTAGAGCACTGTCAAATTCTGGCATGCCTACAACATCTGCTAGCACTGTAATGTGAATGGCGACTGTTGTACCAAAGAAGAATCCATAGAAGCCAGTGAATATTGCCAAGGAAAGGTAATTGTTAGCCAGTGGCAAGAGCATCAGGGAAGTACTGATCAATGTAATTGCCATTGCCAGCAAATGAATGGTTTTGGTAACGTGGAGGTTGGCGTACCAGCCACACAGCAATCTGCCTCCAAAGTCCACCATAGCCAAAATGGATAGAAGGGATGCAGTCCATGATTCATCTATTCCCAGGCTGTAGCTAAGTGGAACTAAAAACAATGGAGGAACAAAAAAACTCATAGCAGCTAATACACCAAAAATGGCATAAAGTACAAATTCTGATCGCCTCACAAGCATCCAGTTAAAGGTTTTGTGCTTGATGGGAGACTTATCTTTTTTGTCTCTCCTGGATGCACCATTGCCGGGTGGTGTTTTAGTTTCACAATGTCTGGCCTCGAGGCAGCTGCTTGCCAGGGGTCGCATCAGTACTCCACAGACACAAATATTGAGTTGGATGCCACCTATGATCAAGAGGGCACCTTTCCATCCATATTGACTAATCAACCACTGGAAAAATGGCCCAAACATGAATGCAAAGGCACATTCTCCAGCACTGGCAATAGCATTGGCCAAAGCCCTTTTCTTGGAGAAATAGTGGCTAACAATGCTAATGGCTGGTGTCCACGAAAAAGAAATGCCAAGACCTGAAAAACACCAATAGAAATAGCACTGGTTAAACAGTATTGAGGTATCTTGTGAAGGTGGAAATTAAAGCAGTCAGTGCTTCTACATTTGCAAAGTTAGAAAGTGTCAGAAGGAAAACATTTTTGCCTAGAAGAAGCATGAGCTTAGCTGGAGTAGGTATAAGGGTATATTTGTGACATTATATTCTGTAAGTTGTATATATTCAGGTGAAAAAGCAGATAATGAAGTATATACATTATTACATTCTCACTTTAAAAAAAAGAAGTTGGTTTCACAGCTTTGTCAGTGCATGAGAAATCACATGGTCATGAGGTTGAAACTCGGCAGATCTTAGTGTCCATGCTGTCTGCGTTAAGGTCGGTACTAGGTCAGACCAGCAGGTTAAACTGAGCTGTATTCAGGGTAGACAGTGAGATGGGACATGAAGGAAGCTGGTGTATTGCCTCTATTTGCTCTTAATTTTCTTGCTTCACTGCTTTGAGCAAACTTAAAACCTACTTTAAATTAAGAGTTATTTTCATGGCTCCCTAGACTCTTTGGCAGCCCAGGACTGCCAAAGGGTTTGAATTCCAGACATTTTCTCAGGCATCCACTGTAGAATTTGGAACGGTTTATTTTATTCCCTGCTAGCTTTGCTTCCTGTTCCAGGAAAATCTGCTAGCTATTGGAGACAATTTTCTGGCCTGGTTTTGCCTAGAGTAAAGAAAAGGACTGGAATAAAATGAAAGCCTGGAACTCTGTTCAAAACATAAGATAAGCTGATAGAAAGTATAGAATTTGGGATCTCCCTGTCTTTTTACTTCAGTACCCTTTATGAAGATTTTTTTAAATCTTCGCAAAGCTCTTATCTCTGAATGAAAAATAAAATACTTAATTTTCTGCTTGCATATTATTTGCAAGTGTAAATTCCTGGCATCTAAATATTTGTCTTCTTTGTTGTTGCAGATTTCCTGTACAAATTCTTATTTCCAGAGTGGGACAGGAGGAAAATAACTTTTTAAGAGCATTGCTTGTTCTGGCTGCTCATAAAGTCAAAATAGATTCCAGATTTTAAAACTCCTACCACTAGCATCCTCAAATAAGTTGCTGGTGGAAGAAAGCCATAAAGTCATAAATTCATACCCTGTAGGAAGCCAGTTGTTGCATACATCCAGACCATGTTGAGTCCAAAAAATCCCAGTGCCATTCCTGAAAAAGCCAGAAGTCCTCCAGTGATCACAACTGTCCGATGGGTATATTGTACACACAATGAACTGGCAACAGGGGCTGGATCCGCAGAAAAATCGGAGAAAGAAAAATACATTAGGAACATTATTCTGATCAACATGGCCAAATAAATAAAACATTTTGACGAGGACTACCCTTATAATGCTTGACACAAACAGCTTTAATTTTGCTGGATGGAGTAGGAGGTCAATCAAAATTTCAAAATTGTTTCCTTGCTGATAGAGAAATTAATGTTTCTGAGGCACAGATTTGAAAATATATTCAACATATGTGGACTTTTTTAAAGGGAAAGGGCATTTTAGTGCCTTCCTTGTAGTAGGACAATTCTGCTGATTTTCATGTAAGGATACAACTACCAACATGACAGAACCTCATGGCCTGTTTTAGCAGAAAGTGAAACTTCAGCCACAGAATCCATGGGTTCACCTATAAAAATTGTACTATTGAGAATGTGTTACTAATATGGCTAGCATGAAAACTTTCTGGAGAAAATTAACTTTTGTTTTCTAGAATTTTGCAAAAATCAACCCTTAATGGAATTTTAAAAGTTTATAAAGGACCAAAAATTAGGGTTTATTTTGTGGTAATACTTTTTACAGAAAATTGGCAGTTCATTTCTTAAATCTTTATTTAGTGGTACAGTTTCTCTCAACAGAGTGTAGGGGCTCGGGGCTCTTCAACACAAGGGCAAAGGTGCAGGTGGTACAGATCTGATGATGCAGCAGCTGCTTTGGTCTCTAGTCACTGTCTGGAAACACCTGAAATGTCAGGGATATTTTTGCTTAATTAAGGATAGTTTCACTGGCCGGCTGTTTTATCCATCAGGATCATAGGAGTAGAGGTCAAGGCTGTAGGATTTCTTTAATTGGCGATGGCCACTAGGGGGTTCCCAAGTACCACCAGGCGTGAAGCAGCTCTCTAAAATCCGTTAAATGTCTCGGGAACTGGAGTTCATGCATAAAACGGAATTCAGTTAACGGGGACCATGCTTCTAAACTGAAATAAGTAGGAAGACAATGATTTAAAGAGAGCAGCCAGCAAGGAAGGTTTCGTAGTAGTTTGTAGGGGCAGGTTGTTGTACATTGACCTGTGTTAAGACCAGAATTAAGAGAATTTGGTAGGTAGGATGAGTGAAATAAACATGACAGAGTACTAGTTGTTGCAAAATCTGCAGGATGTACATTGTCTGACAGCAGAAGTCCTGGCAGGAGTTATATAAACCTCAAATGTCTCATCAGCTTTTACAGCAAAAGTCTGATAATTTTATAAGCATGTAAAATGATACTGAAATTCAGTCATTATCTTATGATGTAGTTGATGAGACATGATAAAGTACATACAGTTGGTGAATCATAAAATATGATGAAAAAAAGAAGAAGAGAAAAGTAGACGTAGGATAACATCCATGACAGTTCTTGAAGACAAGAAAGAGATCCGCAGCTGGAGCAGAAATATTACCAATCTCAATTTTTAAATAGCAAATAAGAAGAATAATCGGGCAGAAATTAAACATGGAGTAGCAAGAGAAAGAAAGAAGCCAGCCACAGAACCGGAAGTGGGTAAAATAGCTTGATTCCAGAGACTGAAAGGATAAGAGCAACACACAGAAAATGCATAAGCAATGGAAAGAGATGACAACCAGAGTACAAAGAGAAAGGTGTTGGGATGTGTACATCAGTACCGAGAGAAGGCTGGTGAAGGTGATGGGGAGAATCCTTGCTGTGGTAAACTGAACAGCCTGTTGTAAGTGCAGACCTTGGGAGTGGAAGCATATGCTCTCCTTCCACACAAGAAACAGACCTGCTGTTGAAAGGATCCAAATAGGAAAAAATAATAATTCAGTGATCATCCTTCATACTGAGCCAAGTGACACTTAAGGTTTCCCAGAGATACACATTAAGAAAGACTAAGCCAGGCCAGGAAACATGCTCAAAGAACTGGAAGCTCAGGTGATCTTCATCAGGAAGTCTTGTGGTCCCTATAAATGAAGCAAAGGCAGAAGAAGATGAGGACAATTATGTAGTGACCTGAGATATTTATAAACTGCTATACAGAGAGGGTTTGGAATGTTTGACCACCATGCTTTATTCACTGAAAGAGGATTATTTTCAATGGGTTTCAAAGGATGAAGTACGCTGGCCTCACACCTGGCTATGCAAATATATTTTTGCTGGTTTATACTTGATATTTTTGTGTCATATGCTCTATTCCTTCTTACATTCCTATGCAATGTAAATTATATGCTATAGCAAAACAAAACCTAACTAAAACAGGACTGTTAAGTTTTTCTCTCCTATGCTGGCTTTTTCTTCTCATGAAGTTCAAATACCTAAATGACAAAATAGTATCACAATATGTCAGTGATATGTCTAATTTGTAAACCAAATTGATAGATTACCATTTATTCATTTCTGTGGTCTGTGAAGCAGGTTTTTCAATTTTTTTTTTCACTTAATTACATCTATCAGTGCAAAGCAGGCATCAAGGATAGCAGTTTATGGAACCGATAAAATCTTTTCAACTCATGACTTATTTTATCTTTTTACTTTGACTTTGGGCTGCTCTTTTTTCCTTCTGAATACATTTTTCAAAGAAAGATCAATTGCTCTTGATGTTTGGAATTACTGCAGTTCCAAGCAATAATACTGATAGGTGTGGACTGAGTAGGATGCATGTAATTATACACTGTCTATGCAATTAAGTGTCTTCAGAAACAAAATTATGATAGCATTTATTGTGTAAGAATATTTACCTATTGCAACCATATGTCTCTATGAGAATATGCAGAGCAGACTTCATAAGTTCTGTACAGTTCAAGCCTGCACATGTTTGGAATCCTCACATCATGTGAAGGATCATGCAGTTTATAAGGGCACTAAGGACTCTCTGAACAACCAAGTTGAGTCAAACACAGTATGTTTCCAGTTTTTCCCTCCTTCATTTGGTATGATGTGATATTTGACCTGTTCCCATAGCTCACTGCCTTTGACTGGGATAGTTCATTCTATCTTCCCCTATGCTCTGCTTGCATTGTCATGTCTTTATTGAGCTCTCTCTGAGTGAACAGATTTTTTTTTTAAACTCTGTGAGTCTTCTCCTTGTCTGAGATCAATAACTTGGAATCATACTAAGAGGGGTGAAGATGACACAGAATTGGTAAAACATGCAAAGAAAGGGGATCTTGGTGAAGATAAAAAGAAGTGGGGAAAAAGCAGGACTGATAATCATTTTGGTAGCAGATGCCTTACCTGATAGACAGGGTCACAATCCTTGTATTTTGAAGTACTTTGAAAAAGTGACAGTCACTCTGAGATCAGTGAACTTGCACAAACTATTTTAAGAACTTGATTCAACAAGCTCTGTGGCTATCAGAATTATCTCTAATGAGTTTAACTCAAAGCCTGTAGCAAAACTTAATCATGAGTTTAGGTACATGATGTTTTTTCAAGCATCAGATTCCTGTGTCCATAGAGTTTTGTTATTAACCCATTTCATATCTGAGGCAGTAAATGCCAATTTTCTGAAAATTTTCTGTATTTTCTGTAGAACAGAAGAAGGAAGTCTAGACCGTACATGTTTCTGGGATTGGGTTTTTTTAAGCAAGATTTCCAAACTTGCTCGGGTAGTTAATATTAAAATAAAATGCTAGAGGAATATTACTACCTACCTCCTAAATGAAAGACAGCAATAGTTACTGATGTGATCCAGGAAGTAGTGCTTGCAAGTTCTTCAAAGTGTTGCTGGATTTCAACAAAGAACAGACCAAAAGTCTTGAGGACAGCAACAGTGAGGCCCATCACCATGAAGGCTGACACTACCACAATCCATCCATAGCCACCATCTGGTGGATTGCTGTCTTTAGCCTGCATCTTTTCTAATTCTTAGATCTTCTCTGGCTTTTGGGTTGTTTTTTATTTTTTTTTTTTCTGGAGTGGTCGTGATGGTAATGAAGTTTTTTAATGGATCTGCAAATTAATAGAAGGCCCATTGTTAAAGAAATTAATTAAAATATCCTAGGAATGGCTTACACAAGTAATTATGAAGTTAAAATACTTTCATTACATTCATTACAGTGGTTTTACTGAAAATATTACCTGGGTAACAGAGGCCCCAAGAGACAGAAGACTGAATAAAGAATTTTTTTTTAAAATTCAAGTACAGAGTTAAGAAAACAAAAGAAGTATGCTGATGTGAACAAAGGAGAGAAGACAATGGGAAAATATTCAAACATGAAGATTTTCAAAGATACAGGAATTTTAGGGTTCTCAACATTTTAGCATTTATAAATATTAATCATTTCTGCAACGCCAATCATTTTTACCAAAATGGTGCACATCCATCCTTGTAAAGATATATTTGTAGGCAAGAACATCTTATTAAACACAAAATTGAAAAAGCATATTTCCCCTTAAAAGTTTTATGATAAACATGCAGTAATCATTCAGTGCATGGAGGACATGGGATCTGGCTGGAGTGAGAGAAGCATTCATACATTTTTCTGGTTTCTTCGTGGACACTAAATTCTGAGCAAGGATATTGCACAAGATGCAGAAGACCAAAAGAGGCCTATTTCAGGAGGAGAGGGGGAAACTTGAGATAGCTGAAGATGTACTATACTTAAAATTATCTATTCTATGTGCATCTGGGAAAAATGAGCTGCATGAGGGAATCCATACCACTTGAAATTATCCAGTACAAAGAAGCAGTCATCAGTCCTGTGATTTGCTCCATTGAGGTACATGATCTCAGGAGGATCTGAATCACTGCAGCAGGATGGGGAAAAGAAGCCATCAGAGCCTTGTAGGGATCGGAAGCAAAATCATTCTACTGCCCTGTGTCTGGATTGACACAGCACTGGACACATTTGCACATCTTAAAAAATCTTACAATAGCCACAAGAGAGGGAGAGTCTGCCTTGTTTTGAGGTCAGTATGAAAGAATCAGGTTTTCATTCCCACAGTTTCTGAGTGACCTTAAGCAAGTTGTTAGGTCTTGCTGTGCCTGTTTTCTCAGTTGTCAAACACAGCTGGTATTATCAAAGGTCATAAATTTTATAAAGTTAGAAGCATTAATACTTGTATTAGTGCTAAGTTTACCATAAGAAAATACAGAAATTAAATCAAGCTGTAGCCATGTCTTCTGACAATGCTGAGTTCAAGTAGTATGGTCATAATTTTGTTTGAGGCCTGTAAGAACATAAAAAGGATGGGACACTCAAGCTAAATGAGCCTGCCTAGGAGAGTGATACTGATATTTCTGCATTCTGCATAGACATGCCTGGGCAAGGAATTATGATTTGTGCCACAAGACAGATAGAAGAAATCCTGCTACTTACCAGGCAACTCCCAGACTAAAACAGGCATGATAAAATCTGCATGACACCACCCAGCACCCTTCACTTTCATTAGGCAAACTCTGTCCCAGGAGGAATATAAATAGGGCCTTACTGCTCACTAAACTTAAACAAACATCATGTTTCCTTACAACAAATACATCTTTTATGTCACAGCTCAAAATTCATCCTTCACTTCCTTTTAATTATCACAGTGTTACATGTAACTCCAAAATGACATTACTATTTCAGTTGCATTATTAATTAATGAGGTAGTTATTTACCAGCAGCCCTATGGATTTGAAAGCAGTGCAACTACATACTATAGGGAATCCTTGGAATGCCTGAACAGGGTAGAAGAAAGCATAGATATTACAATAAGGGAACATGTTTCTGACACCATGTTTTGCTTTCTTCCTTCTCCACTTTCAAGAGAAAGTTTATTATAAGATAATGTAATTACAAACACCCTAAGATGAAAAAACCTATATAGGATCTCCTTTTGCTCTTAGCTATTGAGTAATGGTAAGCAGTAAGGTATTAATATCTTCATTTACCCATTTTGTCCCTGGAGCTAACCTGCTAAATAAAAAGGAGGAAAGACATGTAGGGAAACTGCTCCTTCTGTTGTGCCTGGTCATACACAAGATCCCTCAGAAATGTAGAGCTGTGGCTGAAAGCATAAGCATTCTGTCTAGCATCCCACTGACATCTACCTCCAAAATTTCTCATGGCAGCTGGAACAGATGTCCTGTGAGACAGGGGCTTAAATCAGGAAAGCCTGTGCTTGGTGTGTGCATCAGCAAGAGCAGACAGCTCTGTTAGTAGTGTTACTATGCTCATGGTGAATTTTGCCAGCAAGAACACGCAGGCAAGAGTGCAAACTTTATCTTTGCACCTGGATAGCTACAAAGGCACTTTCTGAGGCACTGGGGCTGTTCTTCTGTTCATACTCTACAAGTTCTCCAGGCTATTTCTGCTTTGATTTATGCCAATGATTCAAAAAGCTTATCAGATAATAATAATAAAAATAAATTATAAAACGCTTATCTCATTGCTTGCATTTTAGGGTGCCACATAAACTTGTGAAGACAGATACTTGTTCTACTTCTGCTCCGCTTATTATCTTGTGCTCCATGTTCCAATTTACTTTTTACAAAAGAGCAAATCAGTTGAATACATTTGCTGCACATTGCAAAACAACATGGTGGTGGAATCAAGAAAAAACTGTTGTTAGTATGAATCCTAAACTTCTTGTTTTCATTCAACTCATGCTTAACACTCCCAAAATAAATGTATTCACTTTCTCTGAATGGAGGCTGAGTGCGCTCTTTGTGAGCTGGTGATACTTTACAGATATAGGTTCCCCAAGAAGACAAAAAAGGGCAAGTATTAGATAAAGAAATGTGACTTGGTAATGGGTGTTTGGTTTGGGTTTCCAGTACAAATATTGTACTATTACCTTGAGTTTGGACTTACCAAAAAAAGAGAAAAGGAAGAAAAAATATACTTAATATACATAGACACAAAACTACTTTTACCAAAGGCTGATACCCTGAAACAGGAACTATGTAAAACTAAATACAAAATAGATCTGTAATAAATTACCAACATTAAATAATATAGTCTTGTTTTATTGGTCGTATTAGAAGAAAGATGGAAAGAAACAAAGAAATAAATTGAAATTTATGCTGAAAGTTCCTCCACACATGTACCTTGTTACACAGGCAAGGAACAGGCTATGTTTGTCACATTCAGATTATGATTTTCATTTAACACTCAGACTGGCTCTGCTGATGCTCACCTGTCACTTCATCTACAATAGAGTCGTACTAGTTACTACTCCTCAGACACAAATTCAGGAGGAACTCTTTATTATATTTTCCTTTCTAACTTCATAACATCATTTTAGAAGGAATCAGTCAAATTAGTATGATCTATAGCAGTTCATTGACAAAGCATATTAGGATGGAAAAGAGGGGCTGAATGCTCTGAGCAACCAGTTAGAAGTAACAAAAATCAAATGATTTCAAGAAATTACCTTATCAAGAAATCAAGAAATTACCTTATTCAGATAGCCAAGGCTTGTATGGGATATGAAGCTCTTCCTTCACCTTCCAGTTGTATATAAGTTCTTGAGTTGTGCTGCAAACCAGGTCATCTTTCTCATCTGAACTACCATCTAGCTAGCTGAACAAACCAATTTGTCTCCTTCAGGATATGTAAGCATTGGATTTTATAAGAATCCCCTCCTCCCCTCCTCAAAAGTCATTTGACTCCACCTATACTTAGAAAAACAAAGTTCTGTCCTGACTAGAGATCAGAGAAACAAAATCAGGAATGGGTGGAGGAAACTTAGAGGAGGAATGCAGATTTTGTTATTTATCTGCACTATACTTATACTAGCCTTAGACTGATGTCCATGTTTTCTACTGAACTCAACTGTTGGACCAACCAGGAAGTTCATATGTGTCAGCTGACTTCAAAGTCCCCTGTGTTCTGGGGAATTTACTGCAAAAGTTTATTCAAATTTGAAATGCATTTGTGCCTTCCCTATGCTTGTGCTGTTGGGCAGATGTTGGCTACAGTGAGCATCACACAGCCTGCAGCAACTACAGAAGTTACAGGAAGCTTGAATGTGCTCTCCTGAGCATGATATATGCATATTTGAAACCTTCATCACACCAGAGCAGTCCTTTACTTGTATGATTTAAGAGCCCACAGTTAAATACTGCCGGTCCTCGTAAAACTTTTCTCTCCCAGCTCTCACTGCTAGTTTATTGTAACTTACTCCATTTCCTACCAATTTACCTTGCAATAAGGTTGTGGTGGCTATACTGCTGTTGTAGTTGTTGGGTGGGCAGGGTGGGGTCTTGCAGTAGCTTGCTGCATTTTGTAAAACTTTTTATTTACATGTTTGTATACTTACTTCATGACTTGATCAGTAATTTGTGTAGTTTGTGTGTGCTAAGGGGAAGTATAAATATGCAGTTGACCTGCACAACTAAGAAACAGATATATTTCATTTTTTGGGCATATTTGAATGGGAAGCCACCAAGTTTGTGACGTGACATTCTAATTTTCTTTTGCTGGGAAAATTCTCTAGAGCTATGTTTTAGGGCTGGAGAAGACAAAATCATGGCAAAGGAAAATTATGGGGTAGTTTTTGAAGTGCAATTAGTGTGCAGTCTTGATAGAAAAGTTGCTGCCACTCCTACTTCACCTTCCTGCTACCATGTGGGCTTTCATGCAGTGAACTGGACTGGTGAACTGACCCTGCCGGTCACTACACTGGGGCAGTTTCCCAATTGGGAGAAATTAATTGTATGCTTTTGCAATGCAGAAGGTAGAAAAAAAGTAGCCAGGAGTGGAACTTGGCAGATGAGACTGCTTAATCCAGAGGAGGAAGTCACATGGCAGTTGTATAGAATCAGAGTATTCGCGTGCCCCGTGAGCCCACCACATTCTGCTGGGCGCAAGGGTGTGACTGATTGGCCTGTAGTTCCACTGGGGTTCCTTACTGCTCCTTCTCTAAAATCAGTAGCTGTGCTTCCCCTTTGCCAGTCATTGACAGCTTCACCAGACTGCCACGATTTACTTCTCAAATGTGACATCGTGGCTCAGCCACTTCCTCTGCCCATTCCTTCAGAACCCACCACTCACCCAGTGAGCCTCCTGGTGTTTCTGCCTGACTTCCTCATGTTGGGATGCTTGGAATAGGCGGCCCTTGAATATTATATGATAGTCACGGGAGTTCAAATCGATAGACAAAATAATGAAATTTGGAATATTTCACTGGTCAGTCCATCAGATTATTTTTAACATTATATTCACTGATATTACTGGGGATTATGTGCAAAGGAATATTGTCATGGCCTGTCATGACTCTGTCTTAAAACCAGAATGGTCTTAGTGGGGCTACACTGAATGTTCATTTTCTACAGTCCTTCCTACTAAATTTAGTAATTTAGTCTTTACATTTAATCTTTACTCATACCATTTATTTTGAGTTATCCAGAACTACTATTATGCATTAATACCATAGTAGATTTTGCTCATTTGATCAGGCTAAAATATTTTCACAATTTTCTGTCAACCTATGGAAATGTTATGCTATACCTGTGTACAGTACTTCTTCTTAATCATCTGTTGGTTTTCTCCACATGTTAAATTTACAAATAAAATTTAAGTATCTCTTATTTCTACTTAAAAAGTAAGGAAAAAATTGTAGACTGTACTTCTATTAAACTGCTTACATTATTTCTTATTCAACACTTAAGCATCTTAGAAAACTCTTAGGAGAACCTTTAGGTTTCCATTCATACACTGGAGAAAAAAAAGTTTATTCCGAGAAGAGTCACTTCTACTCAGATCTAGTTTGTTAGCTCAGCTTTCACTAATTCAAAGTGTTAGCTTCCACTTTAAGTGCTTGAGTAAGCACAAAATATGTTCACAGGTAGACTGCTCCATGAAATATTTGGTGTAGAGTGAAATGAGAATCTCCATGGAACATCTGTACTTCAGAAACAGTGATTCATGATTATGAAGAGATTATGCTTAAATGCTGTCCAGTCAAGTCATAAAGAAATATTTAACCATTCAGGAGTTAGTGTGTCTTGGCTTTTATTACTAGGCTCATAGAATGAAATCAGCAATGGTTTAAACAGAGGCTGGATATATATGTATTTCTAAAATGTCTTTTTCCCAGTATTCTTGAAACTGAAAGTAGTTGTACAGCAGCAGTTGAGTTCTCTGCTGCTGTAAATAATTTCAGCTCCACTGATCTCAAAATTACTTCACCCCTTTCACCACCAGAGAATTTCTTCATTGATTTCTCAATGGGAACAGGGCTGTATTTGAAGAAGATACAGTAGTCAGCTGTGCTCAGATGGAAAGGGAGAGAGCTTATTGAAACCATATCTCCTGCATTCGTCAGTCTTTGGTGGTGATCATGCTTGTCCCTTTGCTTGGAACTACCTGCTCTTGTCATATACATTCTTTTTTTTTCCCTGATCAAAGCCTTCTGACAGCATAGATAAACAGATAGTAAGCCAAGATAAAACACTACCAGGTCATATGATCCATCAGCTAAGAGAATATTGATTGAAATGACTGAATCAAAATGACTGGGTTTGATTTGTGCTGTTAAGTGATTACTAATGTAATACAGGCAGGCTGAACATAAATATTCTGAGGACTGTGTGCAGGAAAGATAGCATATGAAAGGATTGGAAAACTATTATGTAAGAAATAAACAGGCTGACATCACTGCCAAAATAGCTGCCATGGGATGATAAATGAACCTGGTTAAGATATGTGGATGAGTATGGAGGTACTTAAGGTCTTGAAGAAAAATAATAATTTAATCTTGATGTGATTAGAGAAGAAGAACCAGGCTGGTGATTCAGTTGCATAAAGTCAGGATGGCAAGAAGGGGTGTTTTGTGGAGATAGGATAACTGGCAGTGATAGCTGGCAGATATCAGAGGGCTAAAGAGCAGAAAGAGGTAGCAAATAAGCAAGTCAGTGATTAGATTTTGTCAGAAGCTGTCAGACTGTAAAAAGTGAACTATTTAATAGATAAAGGAAGAATAAGTGGCTTGGTTTTGGACTGGGTTCTGGTTATCCAATTACCCGTTCAACAAATTCTTATTAGTTTAAGATTGACTGAAGATTTACAGGCTGGGAGCAAATGAAGAAAAAGCTTTCTGTCCTGAAATTACAGTCAGGTGTGCTGATTGCTCCCCTCCCCGGGGCATCATCAAACCCTGGCCTACCTTTATAACAAAGGAAATGCTCAACCTGCACGGAAAGGGGGACAGAGTATCTACAGGGAAGAGGATGACATAAAGCCAGAATTGGCTGCAAGTGGAGAGTATATTTATCTGAACAAAGGTTGTTTGTTTTGTTTTTCAACAAGCAATAATCAGTTCAGTTTTTCTGTGTAATTCTTGGTTGTCATTATAGCTTCCATTACAAAATTACAGGGTAAGAAGGAGAGGGGGCACAGGAAATGAGTACTGCTAAACAGGGAAGAGGGAAACACACTGCTTAAGCTTATCAAAACAAAATGGTTTGTACCATGTAAGTACAGTGCTGATGCAAACAAGAATCTCTCTGTGCCCTATCAATCTAGCATCTGTGGGTGGCTTCTGCCACTTCCTGTTCTGAAAAGAGTGACCAGGGTTTAATCATTCTGCTTTAATTACAGCATGAAGGTGAAAAAGCCCAATTCTTAGGTATGTCTGGAGTATCAATAAGGCATTTTCTGTCTTCGTACCTTAGGAGAGAGATGGACGTGTTTGGCTAAATTAGCCATAAATGTCCCCTTGATGTCTGGGAAGGATTTTTACAAGGATTCAGCTGAGACCACAGACATTAAGGGATATAAGCTCATTAGACTTCCGGTGCTATTTTCTTAAACTAGCCTGTGACACAGTGTGCTATACACACTATAGCTAATACAGCTAGGTGCTGTATTGTGGAGATATGATAAAGTGAGGAAATAAAGTCTAAGAAGAAAAAGGGCCAGCTTACTTGTCGGCATGAAGTGTGCCTATAAGGGAGAGTTTTCAGAATGAACAGCAGCTTGTATTGAACTTCATACAAGGCTACACAAAGCTGCCCTGTATTTCTATGAGGATGGATTCTTTCAATATTCTTGAAAATATTCTTCCTGGTTTCATTTTTAAGACTAGGATGGCAACAGATAATGAAGAAGAATGTGTGTTGACTCAGAGCAATACCGAACGCTTACGCAAAAAGTTTGCAAGGCAAACATTTACAGAACACAGAATGACAATCAGGCCACAATTAAGGGACAGGAACTGGACTGTTGGTAGTAATGCCCAAAAAAACCACCTTGAAGACAGGGCAGAAAATTGATTTAATATGAGCTTCTAGTTACAACACTGTGGTTACAGGAGTGAGGTAACTGCTGGATATATGATTGGAGATATGAAAGATTTGTCCCTGAGGGAGAAGTAAAGATCTAGCTCCATTGGGGCAGCAAGGCTCAGTGATCCAACACCACCTTCTGTGCAGGGAAGCAAGATTTTTCGAAGCTCACATCTCTCAGTAAAGAAAGTCTGACATAATAGGCCCTGGAAGCTCAGCATGTAAAATCTGATTCTTCTTCCTTATAGAGTTTCCTGCTGAGTCCAAATTTCATTGAAATCTGCTCTGTCAGAGAAGCTGTGGGACATGGAGTGGATGGCTGGAACATGCTGTAGTGACAGAACCAGATTCCCAAGACAGCTGGACAGAACTATCACTTCAAAGCTGTGGCAACATGCTTATGTTAAAGCAAATAAACACCCCTGCCTCCCTGCAGAGTAGCAATGATTTTACCTTTGTATGTGTCACTTGTGTAGGTGCTGCAATGCTACTTCTTTTGGTTTAGCAATGCAGGAAAGTTACTAGAAAACTTGAAATCATCAGAATGGTTAGCAGGAGGATGAAAGGGCTGGAAAAGCAACAGTTTAAAAATCTTAAGCTTGAAGATGAATGTAAGAGGGCTCTTGATCATGATGTATTAATACCTACATTGGACTAGAAATCTTGTAACAAAGGGACTTTCAATTTATTGGTCAATGACGTAAGAAGACTTGATGGATAGAAAATGGAAGCTAAGAAATTAATACCACAAGTAAGTCACACTTGAATAAGAAAGGTGACAAGGAGAACAACTTACCTGTTATTTCATCACTGTTTATTTTTAATAAAAAATGAATGTTCTTCTGAAGATAGTGTTCTAGTTCTCTTGCCCTAAGTAGCTGATGGTGGCCTTAGCATATAAAACATTCATATCTATACTTTTCTGTTAAGCAAGAATGCTAACCTGCTATGAATTAACTTGCTTTTGCTACTAAACTAGAAAACAAATCCAACCCATAGTCCTTACCAATAAGGAATTGTCTTTTTACTTTTTCTGCTTAAAACAAGGTTTACAAGTATAATTAATGCTCAGTGAACATAGGATTTTCCTCTTTTGTGAGCTGACAAAATGAACCAGTTTGGATTGCAAGATACTAGGTTAAACATCAGCCTTCTTGACATAAAGTCAAACTGAATTTATGGTGAATAATGTGATTGGAAATTAAATCCAATTATCTTAAATTGGTCATTCCAGACTAACAGAGCAATAAAGGGGACTCTGTTTGTTGATGTATTTGACTCTGATATTAGTCATGTCAAAACATGTAAGCACTATAATTCCAGCCTAATTCATACTGCACAGTGCCCTCCCAAATGCTGTGCTCAGAACAGAAGATAAAAGGGATGTTGGTCTTTCAAACATACAAAGTCTTTCTGATCTAAAGCAGAAAATTCTGAATTTTGCATTTACAGAATTTTTAAAATTGTTTTTATCGATAAGAGTATGACTGTCATCAAAATCAGTATAGTGAAGACTTTTTCTTAACAGGGGATAGTTTAATGTTCAAATATTGCCCAAAGAATAAAAGGTAGAAGACCATTAAGAAAACAATGAAATTTTTCTACAGTTCCAATCCTCATGTATGCCTACAGCCAAAAGAAATAAATGATGTGTAGCTCCTACTTTTCAAACTGTGCGTAATGCTTCAGATCAAAAGCTGCTTAGGTGAGTCTTTCAGGAATGATGGCCACAGTATTTTAACACTGATGATTATTTTCCATGAAATCAAAATAACAGATGAAAGTCTGTATTTGATTCCTTGATTGCCTTCTCTACATAACTTCAAGACCTACACAAAAATTTCAAAGGAGAAATAGAGACCTACACTCAATAGCAGGCCTGTCTGTCTTTAAAATTGTATTTTCTTATGTATATTAATAATACTATCTTAACATTATACAGGTTATTAATATGACAATGTCAAAGAACTGTTTGCATTCCATGACATATTGGGGGGTCACATTTGATTTTTTTGTTTTGTTTTGTTATTTGTGTTGCAAGTCTTTCACTGGACTAATTCTGCACTGGTATTTTTAAGAAAAAAAAGTTATATTGGAATTTTTCATAGTAGTTTCTAATGTAACATCTATTTTTGAGAACCTGACCTGTAGGTATGTTTGTCTGCTTGTGAAGAGAGAGATAACAGGTAAGTGAGACAAAAGCAGAAAGGAGGAAAAATTGAACAAAACAGAATAAACCAAGCCTCTCAGCCTAGAACTATGTTACTGGGTCATAGCGTAATCGGGAATTGTAAATCATAAGTCGTCATCAACAGTTTTGTCTGTACTGAGGATGCAGTGAAGCAAATGAGAAAACTCAGTAAGCCTGAGTATGGAAATTTCCTAAAGAATCTGGGGTGTGCAGAGAGCATAGTCATCACCTTTCAGTCCACAACTTTTTTCAGACTTTTTAATTCCAAAGAGTATTGCAAATCCTATTAGTTTTCATTTGCCAACAAGGGCAGGGTAGAAAGCAGGAGTGTTCAGTGTTTATCTGCACCACTGGATTTATTGAAACTGCCATTTCTCTAGATCATTACATATTTTATTTCCAGATTACATCACAAACCAGCAAAAAGTAAGTATCTTTTAGGATATCTTCAAAAATGGTGAAGAACACTGGAAAGCAGTATGATAAACATAGAGAAAACGACCACAAACAGGTCTGTACCATCATTCAAAGACAGTGTGAGAGTAGGCAGAAGTGTTCTCTCCCCAGGAGAGCCATGTGGATTGCTGCATGAATGGTGGTCCTCATCACTGCTCGGGATTCATCCTCACAGGTGCTCTCCATGAATTCACTGGAAGCCACTATTCACTAGCACCTCCTGGTGCAATTGCTCTGCACCCTAGCCTACCTGAGCTCCACTCTGGGCACTGCTACAGCTGTGAAATGCCAAAGATATAGAGCAGTGGAGGGGGAAACTGCAAGAACTACCAGTGCTGTTAATTCATGTTTTTTAGCGTTAGGGTTAGAGTTAGGGTTAGAGTTGTGCCACTTTGCTGCACCCCTATGTGCCACCACTTCTGTGAACTTTCCTTTCTGTTTTAACAAAAACAAAACCAACCAACCAACCAAAACAACTAAAAGAAGCAGGAAACCAGGGAAAGCCTTGCAAACCTTTGTGAGCAAGGTGATGCAGCACATAACGCATGGGGCAGTCTTTGGTCAGGTGCAGGGTCAGGTGGATGCTTACCCTGGAGCTGTGGCTGGACAGAGGGCCCATGGCTTCACCAATGCCAGGCCACCACTTTCTATAGGAAACCACTGCTGAGGGCTTCCCAGCCTAGCTGTGTAGCCAAACACAGGCCCAGCAGTGGCTGTGCCCCGTTATGGGCTCCTGAGGACAAAAGAGACATGGAGCAGGTCCGACAGAGACCAACAAAGTAACTAAAGAATTGGAGCATCTCTTTTATGAGGAAGGGCTGCGAGAGCTGGGCTTGTTCAGCCTCAAGAAAATATGATGGTGAGGCGACCTTATCAGCATCTGTAAGTCTCGGAAGGGAGGGTGCCAAGAGGATGGACTAGGCTCTTCTCAGTGGCTCTCAGCAACAGGACAAGAGGGCAGAAGAAAAGAGGACAACGGGCAGAAACTGATGCACAGGAAGTTCCACCTGAACATGAGGAAGAACCTGTTTACAGTGCACGTGACTGAGCACTGGAACAGATTGCCCAGAGAGGTTGTGGAGTCTCCCTTACTAGGAATATTCAACAACAGCATGGACAAACCCTGTGCCACGTGCTCTGGGATGACTTTGCTTGGGCAGGGAGCTTGGACCAGGTTACCTGCTCTTGCGGCCCAACCCGACCGACCCCTCGGCTACGCGAGAGCTGCGCAGGCGGCGCCACCGCCGGGCCTTCTGCCGGGTCACGTGAGCGGNGCTGCTGCCGCTGCCCGAGGCGCGGGGGGCGCCGCTAGTGCTGCTGTACCTGCTGGGGCTGCGGGTGCTGGCGCAGGTGTCGCACCGGCAGCTGCTGAGCCACCCGCCCGCCTCCGCCGGGCCCCGCGACTTCAGCGCCTCCCGCGCCAGGTACGGCGCGGCCGCCGGGCGGGAGGCAGCTAGGGTGGGTGGCAGTCCCTGGCAGAGGGGTCGTGTCGTGCTGTGCCCTGGCGAGAGCTCGGAGGTGGTGGAACAGCGCCTCCCCCGTGGTTTAGTTCTGGTCGTCTCGTGTGGTGCTCAGTGTCTCCGAAAGCTTCTTTGCAAGTTTTTAGCTGTTGTGTCACGGAGACGTCGAGAAGACTAAAACTATCACTGTAATTTCAGTTTTAGAGTGTTAACGCCAGGTGTATGTCTTGATAAAAGTGTGCTTTTCCAGACATTCAGAAAATGGCATGTATGCATATACACAACCTTGCTAAAGGTAAAATTTTTAGCTTCCCCATTCACCCTTCTGTTTCTTTTTGGAATTATGTGTGCAGACCAGAAAACTAGTACAATGGCTTAATATCATGGTAGTTAAAATAAGGAGTCCTGGGTAAAGATCAGGCCTAAATGCCCATTGCAAGTTACTGTCTAACTGGTTTTAGCCTCTTCTCCTTGCCTTGAGTTTTGAAATAGAACCATCTGCAGAAGTGTTACAATTGTAGGTAAGCTATATACTAAATGTTGAATGTATTGATGCTTAAGTTTTAATTTATGTCTTACAGGGGATATCTTGACAACATTACAGCAATTGGACCCAGAACAGTTGGAAGTCCAGAAAATGAAGTTCTTGCAGTTAACTACCTCTTAGAACAAATTAGGGGAATAGAAAGGGAAAGCACGGATGCTCACAAGATATCTGTAGACATACAGAGGCCCACAGGCTCCTTCAGCATTGATTTTTTAGGAGGCTTTACTAGTTACTATGCAAACATAACCAATGTGGTAGTGAAGCTGGAACCTCGCGGTGGAGCCGAGCATGCAGTGTTATCCAATTGTCACTTTGATTCCGTACCAAATACCCCGGGTAGGTCCGTGTGTTTGTTCTGTGTTTCTGTGTCTGACATGAGCTGCAGAGCTTGGCTCATGGGTTTCTCCTACCAAGTAGCCACATTAGAATAATGCATATGTCAAATAGTCAACTTGGTCTCCGTGAAATTCATTGTTTAGAGTGACAGTTTGATCCTGTTAAACTCAGGATTTCACTCTCACTTTATGGTAGGCAGCAATTTACAGATGCTTATTTAGATTTCTGGAAAGTTTGGTTATATCTGCCTTTCTTATAATTCACTGCTTATGTGTATAGTTCATGTGCTGTTTCCACCCATTGGCCAGGTCTTTTCATACTTCTGTACTGATTTAATGCTGGTTTTCCTTTCACAGGATGTTTTGTGCCAGAGACTATGCCCACCCCTACTAACAAGTCTGTTTTTACCTCCTTTTGCTGTTATCTCAGATTTTCAGTCTGATATGCTTAAGATATGCCAGGTTTTTTCTTTCCACATTCAAAGCTTCTGTCTCAAAAGACTGCAGTGATCAAAGGCTGGAGTACAGTTGCCTTGATAGTGTGTATATCTTTTAGTGCTAGTTTGACTGTGACTGCTGTGTACTCTCTTATTCTTGTTCCTCTATATTTTTAAATCTAATCCTGTTAAATTGTTACTGCAGCAAGAGTGTAAACTGCTCTGTTAATTTGTGGGTTTAACAAAGCCAGGAAGGTATGGATCTAAAACACAAAATTTGTTGTAAAACCCAGCCATAGGTGTGTGCCTGTTATTATAGCTGAAAAACACCCACAGATGGCACTCAGCAATGGTGCAGCTTTTACTAGAATTTCTTCATTTACATCCCACGCAATATTTTATTTCTTTTGATGGTGAGCCTTCTGTTCTGTAGCACATATAACTGGTCTTCATTATTAAGGAAACAGTTGCATGTTAGCTAGAGAAACATAAATAGTATGTATATAGAACGTCTCTTTCTCCTCAATCATATTTGTACAATGTGAGTTTCTGAATTAAGCTTAATAAATTCATGATTATTATACATGCTCCGTGATTGAGGAACTGCAGAGATGCTAATTACTGTGTTATAGTCTATGTATGTCTACCTAGACTTAGAATATTTCACAGGCATAGTACTATGATAATTAAAAATTATTTTCAAATTGATGTCCTATGTGAATTGTCTGTTATTTTCTGTGGGTTATAAAACAGGATTATGTTTACATCAATTATTTTCTTTACAGTTACTCAGACACTAAAATATTTCACCAACCTTGCATGGAAGTGCTAAAACCATAGGGGCAGTTTGTATAGCATTTTACATATATCTGCAGAGGAGCTAGAAATCAGTCTGTGTGCTTGTTCTTGATCACAAAGCAGCCTAGCCCTTTATAGCAGCAAGGAGCTGCTCTGCCTTTTGTTTTCTTGGTATGCCACTTGCACATTACCTAAGCAAGAACCTTTTGTTTTCTCTTCTCCTGTATTTCTATTAGCGATTTGCTTACAGCACTTTTTTCATTACCAAAAAGGTGGGCTTTTAACCAGAATCAGCATGACGCAAAGATCAGTGAGTAATACATTTCAAAATCAGATAATAAAATGTAATCTGCTTGTGATGCTTATATACACAAAATGCATGAAGCAAATCTCAGTAAATCACTTGATTTAGAAAGCTAGTGTTCCTTGTGAAGGAAAAAATATTAAGTTCTAAAACATGTCTCTTGTTCTGATTCTACTACTCTTGAGTTTATATGGCGTATTTGATTCTTTTCTGATAAACTCGACAGCAAAAACATCCTTGAAATTACCATTGCAGGTATAATGTGGTTTTCTTAGTTTACCGATATCTGCCGTAAAATCTGTTACAACCTTCTGTCAGTTTTGTAGTGTGTGAGGTATTGGGGTGTATTTTCTCTGCAAGTTTGTGTAATAGTCTATGGAAACATGACTGCTTTTATCAGATGTAAATCTATATGGCTCTTGAAGCCAATAACTTTTCTTTTTCTTAGCTTCTCAGCAAGGCAGGTAAATGACTAACCTCACTGTAAACTATATGTGTCTGCTGAGTTTCCAATACAGCATTTTAAGTAAAATAACTCGGCGTGGCTAAGAACAGACTCATGATGAGCTGGGGTAGCAGTTAAGGTCCCAACTCAGAATGTTCTGTGATAGTCTGTGAAATTAGTGGAAGCCTGTGACAATCGGGGCTTTAAAACAGGTATTTGGGTGGCAACCTATGGAAAGCTTTTGTCGGAACAAGGCCATAATTTCTGAGAAATAGGGTAGAGAATGATATATTGGAAAAATTTCAAATTTATTTATTCTATGCAATAAACTAAAGCTAAAACCTAGACTAAGATTTATGTTATATGTCATTTTCCTAGCATATATTTCTTAAGTTTTTCCTGGTGACAAGCTTTGGAAAAATTTATCTTTTTTTTCTTTTATGTATAAATTGAACATTTTGAGCCACTAACAGGTGTACCTAAATAGCATGCTGAGGCCTGACCAAACCATTGTCAGCATCTCAGTGCGTGTCACCAACACGTGTGCAACCCAGGCCCATAGGAATGAGGTTTAAATTTCTGTTTTTTCCCAAATTTTATTTATTAGAGCAGGATCAGGAGGTGCTGCAGCTTGCACCAAAGTGGGGGAAGTGGGCAAGTGGGAGACCTTGACTAAAAGATGGATGCTTAATCAAGATAAAAAAACAGTGGGGCGTGAGAGGTGTGAGATTGTAGTGTTGGATGAGAAACTCAAAGACAGCAGAGATTAGAGCATGAGATTGTAGTGTTGGATGAGAAACTCAGAGACAACAGAGATTAGAGCTAAAGGGGTTTCTGCAAAGAAGGAACGGTGGTGAAAAGTGTCTGATCATGAAAATCTTTTATTATAATATATACCTTACGGAGGCTTTTAAAGGTGTGAATTCCAGTATTTCCTTAGCTTTATTTTGCAGTCTTATCTTTATGTTACTTTGAGGTTTCGTCCTCCTAATCGAATGCATTGTAACAATGTAGAGCACTTTAGGGTGACTTGTGTGGGAATGTTTATTTTATAAAATTTGAGAGTGATGTCAATGGAAATCACATCCTTATTTGTTCATGTTGTATTTAGGAAAATAGATAATGATCACATTGCTTTCCTAGTAACCTGGTTAGTCTGCTTTTCTTGAACAGTAGTGTTGGATCTGATATCTTGTAATTCACTTGCTCAACTTCTGAACATAATTTTTCTTTCAGCTGTTGTTTTCAACTAGTACAGACAGAGGGTACAAGGAGTTCCAGAAGTTATGCTAAAGCTTAATACAATTGCACTGCAGTTATATTAAAACTGAAATAGCGTAAATAATTTTTCCTCTCTTGTCTGTGTTGCAAATCTTTGTGTTTGTTGTAAGCCTTATTATTTTGCTGATTATTTTAAGGTGCCAGTGATGATGCTGTTAGCTGTGCGGTGATGCTTGAAATACTTAACACTCTTTCAAAATCATCTGAGTCCCTGCAGCATGCTGTCATATTCTTATTTAATGGTGCAGAAGAAAATATTTTGCAGGTGAGAATGTGTCAGAATTATAAATTGTACACCAAAGCAGTATATTAAAACTCTTAACAAATGAAAGATATGGCTTGTGTTTAATATTTTGAAATATTCATTAATTTCCTGTCTTTTCTGAGGAAAGTGTGTATAATTTCAAAGGGAAAAGTGCAGTTGGATTAAGGATATTGTCTATATTAGTTGAAGTAGAAGACTTGCATTTTCTCCATCTGTTTGTGTTGTCTGCCTTGTGCCTTGAGTTATATGCAGTCTTGATTGATGGAAAATAACATTTAGGCTTGTTTGGTGGATATTTGACCTATATTTTTTTGTTTTCCCATCAAGGCTAGTCATGGCTTCATTACACAACATGAGTGGGCCAAGTCAATCAGAGCCTTTATTAACCTGGAGGCAGCAGGTGTAGGAGGAAAAGAACTTGTTTTTCAAACAGGTATGAGCTTGCATTGTGTCCAATTTCTACACTAGGATAATTTGATAATAAATTATGCAGACTTGAAGGAATATTGAAAATGACTCATAAGCAAAAGACAAGAGAACCTCTGTGCCTTTTTTGCAGCAATTAAGTTGTTCTCGGTCTTGAGATAGTTACAGGCTAAAGCACTGCCACAGAAGTTGCTTCATAGGTGGGGAGCCTGTGGAGGGCAGAATAACAGAAGTTGCATTTCCTTTTTATTTCAAGGTAAAAAGGAGAAAAACTTTTGGATAGTACATCTATCTTAATACTCATACTTTCATATGCTCTGTTTATTTTTCACAACGGTTCTTGTAAAATCTTTGCAGGAGGATGTTGGGATTAGAACTCCATCTCATGCTCAGGAAGCAGCAAAACTTCTGTGTTTTGTAGACTACAGTTAGACCTGTGCGCCATCCTAGCTGGACTGCACACTTTTTCTGCTGCTAAAGCTGCTTAGCTGTTTACTTGCACTGAATGCTTTAGGGGGACAGACTTTTTTCTGAACAGCAATATTGATGTGTGATACATGCACGATGGATTGGAAGCTTGGCTAAAGGTTGTGACTTCATTAGTGCTAGGTCTTCTTGAGACATGACTTATCTGCTCTGCCACTGAACACAGGAGGCAACAGTGGCTTGGTTTTTTTTCCCCCTAGGTGTAGCTAATTCTTTGTCTCAAGCGTGAGTCATTCATCCAACACAATTGTACTTACTAGATGCTCTGCGGGGCACCAGTGTTAAATCACCAGTGAGCTACTTTGTGTTATTTGTTACCATGAGAATGTATATCCTAACTGAAGTTCAAAACATACTTGCTGTGAATTTTCTGCTCATATATTTTTAGGACCTGAGAACCCCTGGTTGGTACAAGCATATGTAGTTGCGGCCAAACATCCCTTTGCCTCTGTGGTGGCGCAGGAAATATTTCAGAGTGGCATTATCCCAGCAGATACAGACTTCCGTATCTACAGGGATTTTGGCAATGTTCCAGGTATGTTATCAAAAGGCATATCAATACACGTTACATTTATAACAAGGACACTGTTCTGTGGTTGACTCTGAACATTCTCAAATTTGTTCTTGTCTGTCACACAGGGAGGGAATTTCCCTGTTCTTTTCCTAAGGAAAGAGGTTTTAGATTGAGTTTGTCATATAGTTTCTTAGGGATGTTTTTAGATGACTAGTGTTTTCTAGAAAGAAACTGCATGGTAGAAAAGTTTCCTGGAAATAATTTCCTGGAGCAAAATACTCCAGGAATTAACAGTACTCTATTACTCTGTTTTGAAACATTTTGATATGTGATGTTAATAACCTGCTTGCGGGAATGAATTGTTTGTATCTAATGGATAAACTAAAATCATCTTCTTTAGAGATAGCGACATAGTGACATAATCATTAATGCATTTTCATTGCGCTTAGGTTTTTTTGTTTGGGTTTTTTTGTTGTTGGCTTTTTTGTTGTTGTGGGTTGTTTTTTTCCTTACTGGTGTCTTTGTTTTGTTTGGGAGATTTGTTTGCTGGTTTTGTAGGGGGTTTGGTGGGTTTTGTTTGTTTTTTCCATAATCAAGGACAGGACAGAAGCTTTTTAGTTTTGCTAATCTGTTTACAGGTTGCTATGCTTTCTGTGGAGAATGAACAGCAGGAAAGAAATGTGAAATGTTCACTCAATGTGAACACAGTTCAAAAGATTGTAAACTTCTGTAAAGTCCTTGTTGTCCAGGACAGGTTGTCATTGGAGTCACTTTAAAGNAACCTTTGGGTTTTGGTAAATACTTTTGTTTACACGTTAGAAGTACAAAGAGCGCACCTGCTATTTTGAGAAGGTGCTCTGTAGTTTCACAATGTTGCTTTTTATTACTTTTTAACATGAACATTTATAGACGTGTTGCAAGTAAGCATTTGGCAAGCACCTTGTAAATCTTTTCTGAAGCTGAGATGATCTGTTGTTTTAATGTGCTTCTCCAGTTGGGTACAGATGTGATGGGAATTGGTACGTGCAAAAGAGCAGATACTGTAAAATGTTTTAAAGCTGTTCTCTTTTAAAGACACTGGAAGTCCAGTTAGTTTTCCTTCTGTAAAGAAGACTCCTTTGTTAATCTCTAAGGATAATGACTGGGTTATGACGTAGAGCAACATTTTCTGTGAAGTATATGAGAGGCTTTTGTGTATTTGTTTTGGGGTTTTAGGATTGCATAGATTTTAAAAATGCTGCTTCTGTTTCTGTAGGAATAGATTTGGCTTTTATTGAAAATGGCTACATTTACCATACAGAATATGACACATCAGACAGAATTTTGACAGATTCCATTCAGAGAGCAGGTTGGTGTTTTAAAGATTCAGTAATTTACCAAAGAATAGTATTATAGCTGCTTTTTGATTTTGCTGTAAGACTGCCTTTGTATAAATTAATAGTTTTAATTACACATTTAGTACGTGTTGGTTGTGTTCTCAAGAACAAAAAAAATTAACTGAATACATACCTTTTGAATAAAAAGGAAATCTATTTGGTCAACTTGGGAAGATAAACTTTANAAAGCAGTTGTTCTGGCATGTTCTGTACTGTTCTGAAGTGCGCTTCTAGCCTGAAAATAAAGTAGCTGATTTTGTACAATGTCTTCTTCGTTCAGAATTATACCTGGATGGTAAATGATTTCTCACTGACCTCTGGGGATTTTTTTAGTAAACCAATTTTTAAAAAAAAATTAAGTTTAACAGCTGGTTCATTCCTCAGAATTGAGACCTAATTTGCCAAAAAATGTGAGAATTCAGATTGCAGATAGCAGCTTTTTGCATATGCAGCTGAACAGGTGAATGGGATACACTGAATGTATAACTAATGAAGCAGAATAACCTTTGGGTTTTGGTAAATACTTTTGTTTACACGTTAGAAGTACAAAGAGCGCACCTGCTATTTTGAGAAGGTGCTCTGTAGTTTCACAATGTTGCTTTTTATTACTTTTTAACATGAACATTTATAGACGTGTTGCAAGTAAGCATTTGGCAAGCACCTTGTAAATCTTTTCTGAAGCTGAGATGATCTGTTGTTTTAATGTGCTTCTCCAGTTGGGTACAGATGTGATGGGAATTGGTACGTGCAAAAGAGCAGATACTGTAAAATGTTTTAAAGCTGTTCTCTTTTAAAGACACTGGAAGTCCAGTTAGTTTTCCTTCTGTAAAGAAGACTCCTTTGTTAATCTCTAAGGATAATGACTGGGTTATGACGTAGAGCAACATTTTCTGTGAAGTATATGAGAGGCTTTTGTGTATTTGTTTTGGGGTTTTAGGATTGCATAGATTTTAAAAATGCTGCTTCTGTTTCTGTAGGAATAGATTTGGCTTTTATTGAAAATGGCTACATTTACCATACAGAATATGACACATCAGACAGAATTTTGACAGATTCCATTCAGAGAGCAGGTTGGTGTTTTAAAGATTCAGTAATTTACCAAAGAATAGTATTATAGCTGCTTTTTGATTTTGCTGTAAGACTGCCTTTGTATAAATTAATAGTTTTAATTACACATTTAGTACGTGTTGGTTGTGTTCTCAAGAACAAAAAAAATTAACTGAATACATACCTTTTGAATAAAAAGGAAATCTATTTGGTCAACTTGGGAAGATAAACTTTATCAGCATCCAGTGACGTTAATTAGATTCCACAATTGCTTTCAAGTCAAAGTTATTTTCTCTCCAGTGATAGCTGACTGTTCAGAATTCTGTGTTCATTTTATCTCACTAAATCCCATTGTTGGTTAATGTTTCTCATCAGAAGCTTTTCTAGGTTGGTGGCATAGAGACTGATCTGCCAACAGGGGTTTTTTTATTAGAATGGACCTCAGCCAAACTTACGTGGTAGCACACAGACGGGATAAACAGGATTTATTTTCTACAACAGGTTGTGCTCATAGCAGGCTATTTGACAGAATGCAGTAATTAGTTTAATTTCCTAGGAAAAGCTAGCATAATCTTAAATGCCTCCAGGATTTTGACTATTCACTCTTCAAGTTTATACAGAAGGCAACTTAGATGACCAGCATGAATAAGAGTTTTAAACATTTCCTTGCACCAGTTTAGCTGCAGGACAGAAAGAAGCACTTAAATTCCTATTGGAAAGATTATTTTAGTGGTCATGATGGTTTTATGTAGAACCTGTTCCACTAAATGTATCACAGATTAAACAAAATAAACAATACAGACTTTACAGCCGGTAAGCACTTCTAATGGTCTACTAAAAGCAAAATGAAAGTTGAGAATGGTGATTCTCATTTGGTTACCTGTGTTTTGGCTGTACTCTGTGAAAGGAAAAGGTGATTGGTGCCTGGAGGCTACAGAGTAAAATAGTGGTCTTGTCTTTACAGTCATGTAGGGAAAGAAAGGCAGGTAGTTCATAGTCATGGAAACCTGGAGGGGTCACTTAGCGGTGAGGAGAAGAGGAGGAAGATTAGGAAATTATGAACTCTTCTATGGGTTAGCCTTCAAGTCCAGTGCTGAATATCAGAAGTGAAGAAGAGTTTATGGGCTGAACGCCTGACTGTTGCCTTCACTGTGGTGGTGTCTGAGTGCATGAGACTTCCAAGAATACTTATTTTGACAGCTAGATAGAATAACTCATAAAAATACTATTCTGTGTGTACTGTCAAATACATGTTTGAGAATACTAATTTTTGTATTCATGTCTTCGTTGAGGATATTTCTATATGATTTTTCAGAATGGTTATATTAAAAATTCTGTGTGGTAATTTATTAGCCTTTATATGATTGTATTGTGTATCTACTCTTTTAATAGGTGACAATATTCTAGCTGTCCTAAAGTACCTAGCTACGTCAGAAAAGTTGGCTAAGTCTTTTGAGTATCGACATGGAAATGTTGTGTTCTTTGATATACTTGGTTTATTTGTCCTGGCTTATCCTGCTCGTGTTGGCACAATTATGAACTATATTACAGCAGCAATTGCCTTTTTTTATTTAAGCAAAAAAGTATTACAGCCAAAACCCAGAGGTAAGTCTAGGCGATTTTTTGGTTTTTAATTGCATTACTCTTTAACAAATAGCAGTTACTAGATGCAAAAGTGTAGGTGAAAAAGTGTTTAGGCCATTACAGCATCTGGTTATTTGAACTTCAGAAATAAATTTTAGGTGTGCAGCATGCCATAGGAGTTGCTTTGTGTTTAAATCTTGCGTCTGAGTATTTATGATGGTGAAAGAGTATGATAGGCCTAGATGTCTAGCATTTATGAATCATGATTTTGTCTCTTATTTTATGAAGATTAAAATTACATCTTTTAAAGATCTGGAAATTGAAAAAATATTTAGTATCCAAGTATCCATATAATTTTTTAGTTTTGTTAATTCAGATATGGTGTCAGAGCTGTGTTTCTTCAACACCTGTCTATAGGCAGGACCAAGTAAGAAAAAAACAGGGAAAATGACAGCAAAACTTTATTAGAGAGTGTAAACCAACTGAAATCTTGTTAGATCTTCTTAGTATGTGTAGGAACATACCTGTTTAAAAGAAAAAAGGCTTAAGAAAACACATCCATCTCCTCAAAATCCAGAAAACATTTTTGGAGTAAGAAAATATTACAAGAAAAACAGCTCAAATTTTTTGTTGTTTTTGGAGGGAATGATGAGCTGGGCTTGGGGTTTTTTTTGGTGGTTTGGTTGGTTGGTTGGTTTTGTATTTTTTCAGGTGGGAGTTTTTATTTTGGTTTGGAATTTTTGTAGTTGTTTTTTGTTGGGTTTCTTGTTGGGTTTTTTTGTATACTTAAAAGAGGAACTGTGGCTCCACTGGCCCCCTAGTAAAATTTTTGCTGTCAAGAAAGCTGTTACATGCGAAATACACCGGTATTCTGGGAATAAACATTGCAGCAGGGATGTGTGCAAACAGACATGCAAAGAAATAGGCTAAGTGATGCAAACTGTGCTGTTAAGGTATCTTCACAAGGGATCCCTTTATTTTGGTCATTAAAGTAGTTACAGTATGGGGTAAGTAAAATTTTGATGGTAGTCTGCAGTAGAATACAAAAGTGTTGAATGAAACTTCTTTTTTCTTCTTCGTAGCTGTTCATAACCTGAAGAAGTTACTGACTGCATTCAGCTTAACCCTGACGAGCTGGGTGTGCACACTGGTGGCAGTCCTCATGGTGGCAGTGTTTGTCTCCATCATTGGACGGGCTCTTTCTTGGTACACCCATTTCTATGTTTCTGTGTCTCTCTATGGCACTGCAGCTGCAGCTAAGCTCATTCTTGTGCACATGCTAGCCAAGAAGTTCTTCTACAAGGTAGGCAAGGCTTTGTTGTTATTGTTGAAGGGCAATGACTTGTTTAATCTGTGGAAGCTTTGACCTTTAGGAGATGTTTCAGAAAAAAGGTAGGAGTCTTTGTGACTTAGGTCACGACAACCTCACATGGTGCCACAGGCTAGGGCACAGGGAAGTGCCCATTTCAGCTGCTGTCACCAGCACCTCCAGGAAGGGACCTGGGGGTGCTGGTGGCATCAGCTGAACATGAGCCAGGGTGTGCTCAGGTAGCTAAGAAGGCCAATGGCATCCTGGCCTGTACCAGCAATAGTGTGGTCAGCAGGAGCAGGGCAGGGATTGTTCCCCCACTGGTGAGGCTACATCTCAAATCCTGTGTTCAGTTTTGAGCCCCTCAGTATGAGAAGGACATTTTGGTGCTGGAGCATATCCAGAGCAGGCCAGTGGAGCTGATGAAGGGTCTGGAACACAAGTCCTGTGAGGAGCAGCTGAGGGAGCTGAGGGTGTCTAGCCTGGTGAAAAGGAGGCTCAGGACAGGACCTTATCTCTCCCTAAAACTGCCTGAGAGGAGGGTATAGCCAGGTGGGGCTTGGTCTCTTCTCCCAGGCAACAAGTGGCAGGATAAGTGGAAATGTCAAGTTATGCCAGGAAAGGTTCAGATTAGATATTAAGAGACATTTATTTATGGAAAGGATTATCAAGCTCTGGAACAGACTGCCTGAGGAGGGGGTTGGGTCACCATCCCTAGAGGTATTTAAAAGCTGTCTAGATTTGGCATTTAGGGACATGGTTTACCAGTGGCCTTGGCAGTGCAAGGCTTAGATCAAATGATCTCAAAGGTGTTTCCAACCTAAACAATTCTGTAATTATTCTGATTTATAGTTGTTTTGACCACAGCTGGAGATGGAACAGAGCTTTTGGTTGTCTGTGTTCTTCTCTGCAATAGGTAAAAGTCATTTAGGCCTCTGCGAGGCTGAGTGAGGATTTGGTGTGTTACTTTTCCGTTGCTGTCATTTGTCGTGATTACTGTCTGTCTACCTGTTTTGGTTAGGATTCTTTTTTATGGACTAACCGATGCAATTTAACTTGTATATGTCATGGTTTAGGGCAAATTTGGGATAAAACCTCCAAAAAGGGGGTCTCCCTAGAAAACAAATCACACGGCCCCTCCTCCCAACCGGTTCGGGAAAAAATTCCTCAGAGAGAGGTGGAAAAAACCTGTTTGTTTACCAGGCAAAGCACTCCCCCTGCACAAAAAATGAAAAATATCAGGTTACAAAACTCATTCACCACTCTGACGAGGTGACAAATTCAGAGAGTCTCTCCTGTGGAGGTCACTCCGTTGTCATTCCCTCCAGCACTGGCAAGGCCACTGCCCAGAGCAGCCCCGGTGGGTGTGGGCCACAAAGAGCAAGCTCTCGGTGCTTCCCTGGGTCCCCCATCCGGAGAAGGTTCCAACAGTTCCATGAAAAGGGAGAGGAAAACAGTCCAGGGAAGACTTCTCTGCCTCAGCTAGCTAACACTAACTAAAAAGCAAAGGAGAGCTCTGTTCTGCTCCATCCGTGCCCACACAACACAGTCCATGGCAGAGTGTGGAGGAGTGAGTGCAGTCTCTGATGACAAACTCTGTGCTTCTTCTTCTCCTGGCCTTCGCTCTCAGAACCAGTCTTGGAGGCACAGAATATATAATATCCAGCACAAACAGAACAGACAATTGGGGATACCAGCATCATAAAGTCACCCTAGGACAGTGTAATAATTTCATAATTATAGATGATAACAGTCCCTTATGGTTTTGTGTTAAATATGAATAGTCTTGAGGTATCTGATAGATGACAGTCTTCCTGGGCAGAAGTTGACTACTCAGGCCTGCTAGATTGAGATTTTAGGTGCAGTAATATGTAGTCATTCAGCTTGCTGTTACTTACTGTCTCAGCTGTTTGGGTGAGTTTTGGACAGTGGAATTAAGGAAGCCTTAGTTGTCATCCAAATATAAATGTTTGAAAAAGTTTTAAGAACTTCATGCCATTTGATTGTATAAAAAGTTCTGGGTGGATCCATTATGTCTTTCGCTGGAAGTGGATTTTTAAAAATTTTTGAGGGAAGGGAAGTGTTAAGTGGTACACATATATTACGGAATACCTGTATTTAGTGTTCTCCCTTTGTGAAAAAGATGAGTCATTAATAAAATAGATGCAATGTTACCATTGTCCAGTCTTCTGGATGAGCTGGCTGTTACTTTCATTAGCTCTTAAGACATTTCAGGCTCTAGCTCTACTTCATGCCTACTGATTGCCTAATCATCAGATGAACCATCTGAAAATCAGAAGTGTTGCATGCTGTAGCTTGCACCACACTGTACAGTTAATGTTGCTTCTGTAACTTGCATTTGACTTAGAAGTTATATAAAAATTTTGGAAGCCAGTCTCTTCTTTAGCTATCAGAGGCAGTGCTTATTCATGGCTTGTGAGTTTATAAGCTTCATGTTTTGAAATAGGTTTGGCAACTTGTATGTTTCTTCACTGTCCTCTTTTTTTCCTTCTCAGCCTGAAACTGAAGTAGGTGCTTTCTGATAACCATTGTTCGTGCAAGCAGTCCCTCTTGCTACTAGCAGGATTTGCAGTTAGGAATTGTGCACTGCAAACACTGCTGCATTGCCCATGTAACTTTAAAAAAACCCAAACCCAAAGCAAATCACATTGATGGTTAAATTTCTTCTTTTTTTTTTTTCCCTCCCTGAAACATATCTGCTCATATCTGTTCTGGTTGTCTCATCTGTGATGTCTTTTATTCAAAACAAGTAACATATTTTAATAAACAGACTTCTGAAGTGACAGTTTGTGGCATGACCTAAAAAGGCACCAGTACAATATTTGTGCACTAATAACAGTGCTTGTGTAAGAAGTCTGTTAACAGCTGTTCAAAAATAAGTTTATGTTCTCAGGAGGTCCAGATAATTTTTTCACCCATAAGTATTACTTATGTATTATTATGTATTACTTAAGTATTATTTCACCCATTAAGTTTTTTAATATGCTGTGTTACATTTTTTTAAAAAAGACCCTCTTTGCCTGAAATACTAGCCTAGTGTATTCTTCGGTATTGTCATTTGTACATTGCCTTCCTCCTTCTTCCCCAGCCGATGTAATCTCTTTTTCAAGTTATGTCAGCAGATTTAGAAAACTAACAAAAAAAAAATACTATGATGGATAATTCTATATGGTGAGAGAATGGTGAGATGATGCTTGTCAAAATTGTTTTGCCCAAGGAAGACAATTATATACAAGGAATATGGATTTTTCTATGTGTTCTCGTGAGATGGGATCTATGGAATGTGCACAGTAATGAAACATATTTACTTCTTTCTGTTACAGAATGTGAATGAGCAGTACCTGGGAGATGTTTTTTTTGATGCCTCATTGATGATTTGGTCAGTAGCATTGGCTGTGATGACTCAGATGGGCCTTTGTTCAGCATTCATTTGTACATTATGGGTAGCATTTCCTTTACTCACTAAGCTGATGATCCACAAGGAATTCAGCCAAAAAGGTATGGGTTTTGAGGGGCAGAAATTGTGTTTCAGAACTTGTATCCGTACTCTTATTTAAGCAAAAGAAATTGCAAGTGTTGACTTTGGGTAGTCAAATTAACTATGTCACATTTTTGTAATGAAAAAAGTGTTCTTGAGCTAAAGACCGTTTGAAAGTGTGAGAAGCTTTAAAAAAATATGCTGAAAAACATCCCATGTCTCAGGCTAAAAGAACAGTATGGGAGTGTATTAATAAGTGATCAGAATTTTGACGAACAGTAAAGGTTTGTAAAAATATTGTAATATTTAAATAATGCTTGGGACAGAAAACGTGTTTAAATATTTTTGTAATGCAGGGTTAATTTTGTGGTGGTTTTGAAAATTATACTGGTGTTGGCTGTGCAAAACGAGATCTCCTTTCCATATCCGTGTCAGGGGTGAGGACCAGTGTTGTGTATTGGGCCTTGCAGCAGTATATCCTTGTGGATATATCAGTAAGGCTGTATGTTTATGTCCTTTTAAGCTTCTGCTTTTTTGTCTTTTGTTTTTCCCTATTCTGTATAGGTGCCACAATAAAGTTTATTGTGATGTACATGCTGGGGATGTTTGTTCCCTATCTGTATATGCTGTATCTTAGTTGGACTGTGTTTGAAATGTTTACACCTGTCATGGGACGCAGTGGTTCAGAAATTCCACCAGATATGGTGTTGGCAGGATTTATTGCCATCTTCACTATGATCTTGTCTTCCTATTTTGTAAGTAGAATTTGTAAATGTTGTTTGAAACCCTTAAGCTTTCTCTGTAGTTTAGAATAAGATGGGTTTTTAAATTAATACTGGAAGTTACTGATAATTTGACAATATTTTAAACATTACAGGAAAGTTCTAGAACACGTGTCAAAGATTCTACAGTTTGTGTTAGTCAAAGAAAGGTCATTGAAGCAGAGCTTGTATTGCTGTGTTATGATGTAGTAAAGATTGACGTTAAATACACAATGTAATGCTGAATTTTGAGTAGAGATTCATTTTGGGTGTATTATATGACTGAACAATACATTTACAAACTTCAACAAGAATACTCAGATTTGTGGGCTTTTTCTCTGCCATAGAACCTGGACAGATTCTGTTGTTTGTTTTTTTGGGGTTTTTTTTTTGTTGACACATGTTTTAAAAGCAGGAATATTTTGAAAATTCTAGGAAGTACTCACTTTATTTCTTTTCATAAAATAAATAATCTTAATCCTGGTTTTAAATGCTGAGATTAAAAAAGAAGTGTCTTGTATGAGGTGGCACTTGCAATTATGTCTTTTTAATGTACCTTGAGTTCCATAATTGAATTTTAGAATTATACAGTTAGTGCCTTATATTTAAGTCTTGCAGTTTTATAACTGGACTGTTTTTTTATTCTCTAGATTAACTTCATTTACCTTGTCAAAAGTACAAAAACGACGCTAGTAGCTTTAACTACTGTGTTTGTAGTCACTCTGATTCTCGTTTGTAGTGGAATCTTCTTTCCTTACAGTTCTGATGCAGCTAATCCAAAGCCTAAGCGAGTCTTTCTCCAGGTAAGAAAAGCTTTGCAAGTTGTATTGCCTCTTTTGGTTGCAAGAGTGTTTGGTTTTTTCAAGGCTTAATAGACCCTTTCTTTCTTTCTTGGTTTAAAAGCTCTAATGATTATTCCTGGATTTGAAACAATTGCTGATATTTCCCTTGTTCACTCTCAGTGTCCAGCTCATCTGTGTCAGGAGAGCCCAGTGTTTTAGGGGATTTTAAGTGGGTGAATGGTGTAAACAATGATAATTTAAAAAGTGAATGTGGTTTGAGGTGGGCTAAAACAGTCATCTTCTGACAGTGTTTTTATGGTATGTTTCTTATTCTTGCATTTATATTCTTAAATACTCAGATATGCGTTCAGTGCTGAAAGGTCTCCTGGAAACACAGTAGACCTTAAGGATTCACATGTGGGATATTTCAGAATTACATCTGACTCTTGCAAACTCCAGAGGCTCCATTATCTTTCTGTGTTTGTTGTTTTGCTTTTTTTCTTCTAGCATACAAGCAGAAGATTTCATGATCTAGATGGAAATGTGGTTAAAAGTGACTCTGGTATATGGATTAATGGGTTTGATTATAATGGAATATCTCACATAACTCCCCATGTACCTGAAATCAATGACACCATTAGAACTCCTTGTGAGGAGCAGGCTCCCTTCTGTGGCCTTCCTTGGATTCTGCCAGTGCATTTCATGTTCCGGTTCGTGTGAATTCTGCTTTGTTTGAGCACTTTACTGCAAAGTACAGGGGTCGTTTATGCAATTTCACTTACATAAGGGAAGAAAAACTAAGGATAATATTGGTCTAAAAGTAAATAATCCTTCCTCTTCAGAAGACAAACTTCTGCCTAGATGCTATGTCTTCTGCTGTGGGTCTGCTGCAGGAGCTGTAAAAACTGATATGTGGAAATAGATGTAAGCACCAGTGGAGAAAAAGGTGAAGGAGGGTCCTCCTAAAGGGAGTTCAGAGTAGGAGGATACATGTCTCCCTTCTTCCTTTCCTTCACCACAGCTGACAGCAGAGGATGTCTAGAGTAGCAGGTCTCCACAGAAGGAAACCAGCTGCTGTGGCTATTTCTCACGCCTCGAGAATCTTGAGAGCAAAAGTGTAGCCATTTGAAGGTGAAAATATTCTCACTCATTTGTTTTGTAGTTTAAGGCAGATGAAGGTAGTGAATTGATACACTGGTAACTATTTTTCTATTAATATGCCCTTTAAATATTTGTCTGGCCACAAGCTGATTTTACCTGCCTTCTGCTAGAATCAACACCTTTTGAATATTTCATGTAGTAGCAGCACAGTCAGCTACACTACAGAGAAATTTCTTGTCTTCTGATGCTTGGTACCTCAGGGTGTTGCATTAACAATAACTTGAAACTTTTTTTTCTCCATAGGAAAAACTGGTATCTTCCTGCTCCAGAAATTTTGCCAAGAAGCCCCATTCAGTTCAAACTTCTGTCCAAGGAGCTGATGCCCTGGAACTCTGTGAGGCTGAGCTTTGAAGTATCTGGTGAGTGACTGAAACTTCTGGTTTATGATTTGCGTTTGTTTTTATGCCCATAATAAATCAGGCTTTGACTCCAGTAGTGCAGGTTCTATCTTCTGCCATTCGCAAGATAGTGAGCTTTCTGAGATGAGTATGAATTAATTCAGTGTCATAGCACACTAGAAACTGTGAGTAGTGTCTTGCAGTTCTTATTTCTGGGACTGGTAACCTCATTGGTCTTGAGTAAGTCTTGGCTGTTTTACATCAGAACCTTTCTAAATGGGATCTTGTAGCATTTTATGTTAGTATGTATAAGACTTTATTATATTTATTATTATAAAATGTCCTGTATTCCTCTGTTACATCATCATCTCACTTATCCCAATGCTTAGAAAAAATTGAAGTGTCTTCTGTAGAGAAGACATTTCTGTCATGCTTTGGAAGACATGGAGAGTAGTTCAAGGATTATGTGCTATTCCGTGAGAAAGCAGGTGGTTACTCTGCCTCTGCCCATGGATACCTGTGGACGCTCATCTCTGTGCCCGCAGGCCCGAGCCACATGTCCCTGTACGTGCGGCCGCGCGCGGGCTCGGCGCTGTCCCGCTGGTCCCTGGGGGATGGAATGCCGGTCGCCAGCCTGGGGGGAGACTACTTCGTGTTCTACTCCCACGGGCTAAGCGCGGCTCCCTGGCGCTTCTGGGTGGAACTGACGGTGAGTGCAGCACCGCAGGACATCTGGTGGTGCCTTGGTCCACTTTCTTCCCACCATGGCTGCATTTCTGTGTGAAAAATGTCACAGTAACTTGCTAATGCTTTGCTTTATTCGGTAGATCTTAATTCTAGTGTCCCTCTTTTAATATGTTGGCTTTATAGATCAACTCCCATGTATTTTCCATGAGTATTCCGCCAACTTGACAAACAGCCAAGGGAAAAATATTTTTCTTGTCTGGATGGTCTTTGATCATAAGTTTTCATTTCTCCGATTTTAACCTCACAGTTCTTGACGTTTTATCTTTACTACTGTTATTTCAGAGTTAATTTTTATTATTGTGAGTAGTTCTCTTTCCCTTTCTCTTCTCTTGTTTGCTTTGTTTTGGGAAATTACAGTGTCCTTGTTGGAAAATATACCTGTCTTGAAGCTGAAGAGAGTTGTAAAAGCTTTGTTTTCTGAATTTTCTTTTACATTACTTATAGCTGGAAGCAAGGCTTCCAGCCTTGCTGTTTCAGTGGAATTTATGATCTGCCTCTCCACCCTGAAAAGGAATAATTTTTTGCAGACCTGTATGGTTTTACTGTAGGTTTAACAGTGTCTTATCCTTTGAGTAAATATTACAGGTATCTTTGAAAGTTCAGAATGTCCATTTTTCCTTCCTGCACCTGGGAGTCTAAACACAAATAATCCTCAAAGGGTACTCGATAAGGCAGACTGGAGTCTCAAGTGTGACAAGCCTTGCAAGACTGGTAGAGGCAAAGCAAGGCAGAAGGGGCTGTATATCCTCAGTATTTGCTGTAGAAGGATCAGTGTAAATACTGTGTTAGAGTCCGTATCTTGATTTGTCAGCAAAACAGACAGATACAAACATGGAAATTGGAGCATGTGGAAGCTGTGTAACACATCAGAGGCACTGTGATCTAAACATCTGGTTGCCAGTTCATTTCAAATTGAACTCGTCATGTAATCAGACTGATTCGTTGAAGATAGGAAGTCTTTTAACATAGAGGACAAAGAACTGCAGGATGGATTTTGTTGCATAGATATTGTCTGTGGAAAAGTGCATCTGAACTGATCTCGATTTGAAAAGTTACAAACAATCATAAAGACTCTGTTGTCCTTTTCTCACTTTCAGGCCCCAGAAAAGCATTCTGATGGAATAGTCTCCCTTGCCATAGCAGCACATTACTTTTTTGGGGAAGATCAGAAGTCACCTCAACTCTATGCCTTACTGGAGAGATTTCCAGACTGGACATTTTCTTCTGGCTGGTCGTGTACCTATGACCTTTTTGTTTTTTAATTTTGACAGCAATGCTGCAGGGCTGATAGGGTTATCTCTGATGCAGCATGCCCCTGTGACAAGCACTTTCTAACAAGATGCCAGAGACTTCAGCAAATAGTGTTTCTTTGGCAGTTTGACTATTTAAAGACAACTGCTTTCTTGGGGATATAATGATACTTTTCTGAATGCAGTACACCTTGGCTCTTCTACTGCAGTGGCAGTTTGGCTAGTGGGTTTCTTAAAATGAAAACTGCACTTGACGAGGTAATACTAGCATAATAAATGGTGGTGATTGTAATGGAAGGGCTTAATGGAATTGTTTTGATACTATGTAAAATAAAACTCTACTTCACCGACACATGGAGTATCACTTACCAATCCTATCCGTCCTACTCAAGTCTGATCTCCAGCTAAAAGGTGTTTGTTCCTGTGTGAGCAGGGCAGAGGTGGCAAAGTCTTGAGCATTACTTTTGTCGCTGGATGAAGTCACTGAAAGCTGGTACTCATTGTGGTACTCATGTAGGTTGCACTGAGTCCTTGGCAAATGCACAATGCAGAGAAATCAATATTATGATGGGGATGTGGTAATTGTTTATCCAAATTGTATGTTTCTGTTAAAAAACATACTTCTACCCCTTTTCCTGTCTCTTTGGTGTTACAGCATTAGTGGCTAAGTTCAACCTAACTACCATCTTGTGGTTTTGTTCCTACAGGGATCTTTCACTATCAGCACATGAGCATGTGACTTTCTCTCTCATATGTGAGAGTGTTAAGTCCACGCTCCTTTAAGTGGATGTCTTATAATTAATCTACTCTAAATTTTAAGTTAGCTTCCAATTTATTAGAATTGGCTAATTTTGGTATCTCCTCTGGAGAAACTTTT
>VWZV01012196.1:0-19426 GCA_013397155.1 Irena cyanogastra | reverse complement strand
ACTTTTGGAAGTGTGTCAGTATTGCACTTGCTAATACGTTTTACTGTTTCTTAAAATAAGGTTTCCTTTCCTTAAGGAAAAGTACCTAAAAGAGTAATCTTGAAAAGATGTCTAATATTCTGGATTGCTCTTACTTGATTTTCATAGGATGGATTTTATAAATGACTGTAAGTGGTTTTAGAGTATTTTCCAATTTTAGTTGACAAGCTTTGAAATCAGAAGCTACTTACTGACCTCTTTTTTTATACTTAGCAGGTTTTTGGGGTTTTTTAGTGCAGTGATTAATAGTTAATGGTAATTTCTGAAATTTGAAGACCTTGGTTTATCTGAAGGAAATTCATGCTTTTTTCCAAATTCTTTATAAAACATTTGGCTTTATTGATACCACACTACAAATTTAAGTGTTTTTTAAAAATCTCATGAGTATTGCCTAATTTCATGCAGAGCAGATTTTGTGCAGGGATCATCATTTCGATTAGAAACATGCTAGTACTGGTAAGTTTGCAGAGCACATGAAAGAAGATTGTGTGACAGTTAATTTGTGTGAGTTGTGATGGATAACAATTCTTCAGTCAAGTATTTTTCCTTTGGATTGTTCTGTAGTTGTGTGTAATAGTGGAAAGAACCACTGTCATTGGTTGCAAGGGACATTAACAAAGATTGTCAACTCGTTCATGGACTAGGGTAAGAGGTTTAGTTACTGTGATCATAATGAACTGGCCATCAGTATCTTAAAACCTGTGGGTTTACATTAATGTGCATTAATCATCACTCACTTGATTGTATCTGATTTGAAAGTACAATCCCTATATTATTTAAAAGTGCTATTAGTGATTTGAAAATCAGAGTTATGAACTAAAACTCCTGTGTCTTGGATCTCAACGAATGTGTTGTACTGTACTCTAGCTGATGCACAGCTAGTTAACGAAAGCTGCACTGATATTTACCATCTTCCTCAGTTTTGATTTTTGTCTTTTGCCTATGACTTAAAGCTTTGGAAGTGCTGTGTGAAGAATTTGTACTGGGAGCCAAAAATATAAAAATGCCTGTTGGCAATTTCTGAAACTTTAAGTGAAGCAATAACTTCTGCTGTCTCAGGAATTAATCCTTGTCAAATAATTTAATTATGAGGTATGTCTGGTTTGTTGCAAATTTTTGTCTTTGTAAATAAAAGCAAAACTTGATTAGTGACACTCGATTTTCAGTGTGATTAAAGGCTATATATTTGAGTTGTTTTCATTCATTGCAGTAATGTTTTACTTGAGCTTGGGGTAGAAATACTGCTAAGAGGTGCTGTGTTAGACAGCTGGTGTTAGAGCTTTGTGGAGGATAAGCTTGGCCAAAGAACGCAAAAATCATCTGAGTTGGAAAAGTTAAAATGGGAATTCTGGCTCGTTTCCTGGAGAGGAATATGGTTTTTGAAGTAAGATATGAAACAGAGGAGTCACTGGTAGCCAAGCTAAGTATTCTTTGCAAAATTGATGGTTGAGGCAAGTTTTATTGTTGATCTGAGACAAAAAAACAGGATGGAAAAACTATCTGTTTGTGTCCATCTGCTTCCCTATTCAAGTACAAGCAGATGAGTCTTCAGCTACTGTGGGTTCCTTTTTCTTGTAAAAAGCATTGTGTGATTTACTCTTCAAAGTGTATGAAATGCACGCAGCTGGTGACTTTAAGGATACAAGGGCATAGAGTAGAAACATTATTTATTCTTAGTAGAGGCAGTAAATGGTTGGTTAGAATTACCTTATGTTATTCTGAAAAAATTTACATTGACAGAATTTTCTAAATTGCTTTCTTCTGTTCTCTCATTTTGATGGCTTTGAGAATCTACTGTGTTCTCTATTAAAATACTTATTTCTGAAGCTGAGTACTAAGCACTTTATCAATTTAAGCAAAGGAGGCTTCTACATGTTGTTATACAATCTAGTGCATTTTTATATTGTGTCACCATACCATCAAGATTGTCGTCAAGTAGAAGCATGCATTTGAAGAAAGAAAAGTGTTGGGTAGGAACAACGAACAGGAAAATTTCAGCTATCATACACAAACTGACAGATTGTTGAGCTGAATGGGGCTGTTCTGTGCTAGTAAGACCTGTCTTTAATGTCTGTCAGTCTGGGCTGGATTGCAGTCCTCCTGGAGAAACACTAATCATATAGACAAGATCTAACAAGTCTGTACAGAGGTAGTTGTAGCAGGTGGGACACAGCTGAAGAACAGTTTGTCTGCAGGGCAAAGCTGTTACATACTTTTCTCTGTTGAGGGCTAAATGTAATCTGACTTTTGATAATCATCTGGAAGGGGCCTGCAGGATGATCCATTTTAGAACTTGGTATGTGGTCTTGGTGGAGAATGGTAGGAAGACATGCAAGATCAGTAAACCTACATTCCGTGGTTAGTGTCTATTTATATAACCATGGCTTCCATTTTGAAGACAGAACATGCATTCTCAACCTTCATGAAAATCCCTTTCATGTCTTCATCCCTTTCAGTCTTGAGGGATAAATTGGTCCTAGAAATTAGCCAGGCTCCCTGTTCACTGTGGAAGAGGTTCTGCTGGGCTGCAAATCTTCATAGTTCTGTCAAAGCTGTGGATGCAGCTTGAGAACATGCTAAGCATTAAAGCAGAGTCTTGAGCAGGAAGTACAAGCCAGTTTAGGGAGATCTAGACACTGCTGTCTGTATTTCAAGCAGATGTCAAGCATCAGTGTTCCTTAGCAAATATTTTTTTTTAAAAATTCAGTTTCAGAAAAGTGAAAGAATCAGTCTTAAAAACTAGCAGTAGTTAATCTAAAAAGGAATAGGTTTTTCAATCTGAGAATGGAACAAATAAAAGCTTCAAAGCCAATAGGTGTACACAGGTGAATTTAAGCATGTTAGAAAGCTTCCCATGCAGAGTTTATTTGGAGATAGTTTTTTCAGGGGAGGAGGAGATGTTTTTTTCTGTTTGGGTGGTTTTGGTTTGTCTTCTTTCAAGGTTTTTGTTTTGTGGTGTTTGCGGTTTTTTTATTTTATTCTTTTGTATTTGTTGGGGGGTTGGGGGGGATTTGGAGTTTTCTAGATAGGAAACTGTAACTTGAAAAAAGTAAGGGAAAAGTAGTTAGGTGACTTGTGTCTGTTGTGTAGTAGCTTCATGCTCCAGCAGTGGACTCTTAAAAGTCTTTTCTCAGTGCTTTCTGAATAAGTAAGCCCAAGGAATTTCCTATTTGAGGGGCCACATGATAAATAGAACACTCAGCAAGTTTGTATCTCTCTTTTCTCAGCTTAAACACTAGGATGCCTTACACCACTCACCCTGTGCTGCAGTTCCTGTCACTGCCTACCAGAGTACTTCAGCAGTGTTCAGCTCTAGGATAGGAGACTAAGCTGAGACAGTAAGTTGTGTCTGTCACCCTTATGTTCCTCCTTACTTGTGGGAAATCTATCCTTTAGTCGAAGCCAGCGCAGCACCCTCGGCAAGTTACCTATCATCTTTTACTGTATCATGATAGCCATAGACAACTTCTTCCTTCAGTTTATTATGAAAAGTACCTCCTTTGTACAGGTTCTGGCTAGATTATGAATTCAGGTATTTCTGCTTACTTAACAGTGTGTCTCAAACCTGTAGCTTGGAGACACCTTGGCTCTAAAACCATTTGAACTGCTTTCTTTGATCTAAAATATGCTGAGGAAAAATGAGCTTACTTGGGTTGACAAAAGTGACTGTGAAAAATTACCTTCAGAAATGCAATTTGATTCACGTACTTTTGTTGGTATACCCAGTGTGAAAGGATCTGGTAGCAAGGAATTTAGAGTATTGTAGCTGTTTTTCTGAGGAGTTAGTTATGCACAAGATGAGAAACAGATCAAGGAAACTTGATGATATGCACATTGTTGTGAAGGACAAAATCTGACATCAGCCAGTTTTATGTAAACTGGATACACAAAGTGAAAAGAGTGTCAGCATGTTGGAATTCCATAAAACGATTATCCGTTTATCCTCAACTGGTTAAGTGGCTGTTCCTTCCTCTCTTTAGTTAAATAATGCACACCTATAAATGAATAAACCTTTTGTGAAGGGTTAACCCTGGCTAGCTGGTGGGCACCTGTCAAACTGCCCTCTGACACCCTCCCCTCAGCAGACCAGGAGAAGAAAATAGGATGAAAAAATTAATGGGTTGAGACACGGACATTATGCACTGGTACCCACAAGAGATGAAATAAACTGGCCTTGAGAAAATTAATTTATTACCAATTAAAATATAACCAAATACTTTCCCCCAACCTCCCCTTCCTTCCCAGATTCACTCTGCTGCCTTCCCTCACAGTGGTGTAGAAGAACTGGGGATGGTCAGTTAAGGGTCAGGTCATGTTCAGTCTGTAACATTCCTCTCTGCTTCCTTCCTCTCCTCACTATTGCCCTGCTCCAGCATGGGGTCTACTCCATGGGATACAGTCTCTGGTAAACTGCTTCAAAGTGGATCCTCTTGCTGGGGTGGTCCTTCAGGAAGAGACTGTTCCAACAAGGATCACCTCTGGGCCACAGCCCCTCTTGCATGGGCTCTTTGGGCTGCAGATTCTTTCAGAGCTCATCTATCCACCTGCTTAGTGTGGGTGCTCCAAGGCTGCCACTGTGGGTCTCTGCTCCAGTGTGCTCCACAGTGGGTTGCAGGTGGAGAGCCTGCTTCCCCATCATCTACAAGGACTGAGCTGCTGAGCAGTACCACAGCAGTAAGAGGCTAATTAGCAAGACTCTTAGTATATCATTTAATGTGTGTTTACTTGCACAGAGCCACAGGCTGCAGGGAATCTGTTCCAGTGCCTGGAATACCTCCTCCTGCTGCTCCTTTAAGCGTCTGGCTGCCTGCAGGACACTTCCTCACTCATCTTCTGCAGCATTTTTTACCCCTTGTTAAATACATTACAGAGAGTATGCACCATGGTTCTGTCTAACACAACCCCCCCTTGCTACCACACCCTTGCCACCTAAACCGACTGCATCTCTTTTCACAGCAGCAGGTGGATGTAACTTCAAAGATGCACTAATAAGGTAAAGGTTTGAGTCCTTCATCCTGTAAAAAAACAAGCTGCAGGAGTATAAAAAACGACCTTCATCAGGTGTTTTCTCTGAGAGCTTTCTCTCTAAGACGGCCTACCTGAATGGCTTGAAGTCAGTTATTTTTCACAGGAGTAACTTCAAGTAAAGTTGAATACATTTGTCTTTTAATTACAAGTATAACAGCAGTGAAATCAAAATACAAAATTAGCACGTAAGATTTGCATAGAGATAATTACTACTCAGGAAGTACAAACTTCTAAAATTTCACAACTAAAAAGATTTACCTGCTAAACAACAGTAGCACAGTAGTAAGATATGAATATTAAGAATGTCAATATATCAGTTAATGTATGTTTTACTTGCACAGATCCAAAACCTGAACAGCAGAAAGCTGGCCAGGATGGGCTTGGCTTACATCATTACCACAGAACCACAGAAAAATATTAACTTGAAGCACAGTTTTTATTTCTTTTAACATAGATTAAGCAGGTTTCTTTATCATAAAAAAAGCTTTAAGTATTATCCCCTTAAAACAATAATGAATTTTGATGTCAGGTCACAACAGGCTTGTAGGTATGATAGACATTATCTGTAACCAGTAGCTACAATGCAGAATAAGCTTAATGCTGGGACTCAGACTGAGTTTCTTTCCTCTAACTTCAGTCTCAGTTTCAATTCTTAAAATGAAGTTCAAGTTGCATTCATTAATAGCTCCAGCTTTCCATGTAATACTTGCAATTATTGCACTTGTACTGGTTGTATTGGCTTAGTAAAGCCATTCTAAAGCAACAGTTTAATATCTGTACATTTTAAAGCACTTGATCTTATCTACAAAGAAAATAAAGATGATGAAACCACAATTCATTTAAAACTTAATTGTGAATAGTCTTAATTTCAGAGTTTAAATGGATGTGCATTTAGTAACTACACTAGAAAAGCAACAGATGCTGTAACTACACTACGATGACTAGTTTGGTCCATGTCAGTAATCAAGTGATGTTATAAAAAATAAACTAGTTTATCATGTATAAAATGAGTAATGTTGCATTTTTGTTCAGATTGCACAGTACAAACAAGCTAATATCTAAATTAATACTGTTACAGGTAGTTATTACATAGGGACAGCAGCTAGAAAAAATAAGTACCTCAAAGCAACAGACTTCTGCAGCCAGGTTTTCATAACATCATATGAAAGTTAAATATGTCTTAGTTAGAAGTATGCATATTATAAAATGTTTGAAAAATGTTTAAGTATGAGCTGTTAAACTAGTTTTTCATAGCAAGAGTATATGATGATTATTTACATTTTAAAAATCCATTTATCAGAAAAGAATTTACAATGAAATAAATAACCTTCAGCAGTCCCTTAACCCAACTACAAGATCTGTTAAGTGGCAGTAAAAAACAGGTAAGCCACCTTGTGTCAATGTTAGGTCAGTAAAGTATGCCTCATCCAGAAAGAAGTGCAACTCTGCTTTAACTTTACTAGTATCTAGAAACATGCAAATACATATAGGTACCTCCAAATATGGTACAGTCTTGAGTATTTGTACAAGATTATTCACAAAAACATACAATATATTTTACAGTCCTTTAATACAAAATATTGGTATCAAACCAATCTGAACTGCATTGATCAGACATTTATTAGGCAGGCAAGCTGCAAAGAAAACAGTTTTTATATTTAATCCCCTCTTCGCCTTTTAAACTCAAGCAAGATATAAGTAGTTTCTTCAGAACATGTTGGTGATGTAAAGGTACTGATGAACATTGGCTGAATCTGTCTCCATGTGTATTCACTGTCTCTCCAACACTTTAAAGTATCAAAATGTAAAGCTGCAGTCTGGCAATTGCATCAAAAAAGTCATGCCTCCTTTTGAAATTATTAGATGAAACTGGTGTTTAGTTATCCCCACTAAAAATTTCAAAGATTGAAGTATTAAAAAATCAAAACAAACAAACAAAATTTAAAAAATAGTTCAAATCCAAAACACAGAAGCAGATCTAAGAGCTGGTTTGTATCCTTTCACACCTGATGCTTGGGAAGTTGTTCATCTTCCATTTAAGACACAACACAGTCATAACTGCCTTCTTGGAATGAATCCTCATCCTCTGTCTTAGCCTTATCCTCTTCATGTCTGCTTGCACTGCTGCTACCACCATCACTCTGAGGATTAGTGCCATGGCTAGATGAAGTCCTGCTCTCCTCAGCTCTTGGGTTTGCTTGTTCAGGAACCTTAGAAGGATTCACTGGCTGAAATGCTTCTGGTTGTACTTGCTCTTCTACTATTTCATTTAGTTTCTGGATCTGTGGTTTGATGATACTTAGAAATGGCTTGTACCCAGGGCTAGGAAGAGAATGGGACAGAACACCATGAGTGAATTAACATTAGTACTTCTGTCATGTGCCTGAAAACCAGAAATGTTTTTAAATGAAGAGAAAAAGGCAACCCTAATCAAACAATAAAAGCTGGAAAGCTAGTTGCTTTAGGTTTGGTTTGTTTTGGGGCTTTTTTCCCAAAGGCTTAGGTAATAAAGTTACTTTTTAGGCCACAAACTATCTACAGCTCAAATGAACAAGAAGGTGGAAGGTAACACTTACCAATCCGTAGAAGCCCACTTGTCAACAGCATCTAGGCCAGTCTTGATATTCTGACAGATTTCTCCATCAATATCAGAGGACTGCATGATACTGAAAACCTGGTTGATAACTGAAGATTCTCTGAGAATAAGGCCTATGACAACACACCAATCCAGACATCCTGCTTCCATGAAGATATGTAGCAAGTACCTATATGGAAAAAAGGGCTGTTTATTTTTCTACTCCCAAGACAAAAAATGCAGTGTCATTGTGTAGATTGTTTCTTTCTCCAAATGCTGCATGCCAGCAATTCTCAGTCCCAAAGGTAAGTGTCATTACTTACCGCAGCTGCACCTGTGACTTGTGTGGCCCTTTACTGGCCAGCTCTAGAGAGAGCTGCTCAAGCTCTGACTGAGTTAAACTTAGACTGGAGAAGTTTTCATCCACCATGGTCCAGTCTCCATCCACCATAGAACTTGTTTCAGTCAGGTCCGTTGCTGAACCAATGCTGCATTCATCACCTATCAAAAACACTCAGAAACATAAGGGAAAAAAGAAACTACTTACTTTAGTAAGGCTCAGAATTTCTGAACTACTTCCTATAAAAACTGACAAACAGTAATGCTTTTACTGTGCATCATAGTTCAGGCATACTATTCATCCTGCTTCAGCATTCTTGTCACACTGGATGGTAGAACTACCATCCTGGATGGTTTTTCTAGCCAGTAAAAATAATGCAGGAGAATTATTATCAGTAAGGGATCCTAAGTATGTGTTGGCCATCATCATAAAAGCACCAATACAGCATCTTGCATACTATAGTCCTAGAATTAAGTCTAGGAAGGGTTACAGTCTGTCTAAAATTCTGCTCACTTAACTTTTAATTTTGTTAAAATGAAGTTTCAGTATCAAGTTGTTTTCTTCACACAAAACCATGAAGATTTTGAATGCTTTGTCATGTAAATATTTACCTGCACAAATTACAAAAATAAGTATTTCCAGTAAAAACATGAAGAGCACATGCAGTAACAGAATTCTTAAAGGAGCAGTAACATCAAAGCTAGAACCATTTTAGTGGTGAGTCACAAAGGCATCTACTCTTGGGAATGATTTTATATTACAGCAGACACATCTTTTCTTGAAAAATGTTTAGGAAGGCGAAAAGTTATTTGATTATCTTCTTGTCCATGAATACCAGTGCTGGATGAGTAATTTGTGAAATTGTTATTAGAATTCAGCTTGCCATGTTTTGAAGGCTATTAATTTAGTTTCTTTAGAAATAAACCGCTTCAAAATGCATACCAAAGTCCATTGAACTCAAAGGTCTTCCAGCTCAGAAAAAAAACCCCCAATATACTTGTTTATAGAAAGAGCAGTAGTGGCAGACAGCAATAAAATCAGTGCAATGAAAAGAGATACTAATTTTCTTGAAGTCTCCGGATTTAGAAAACGAGAATCAAGAGTGAAAACAAAATGAGATATGCCCAAGCACACAGAGAGGATCTCCAAATGCTCTGAATCTCACAGAAGGCTCTACAGTCATAAAAATTATGAGACTGTAGTTCACACTAGGTAATTAGATCTTTACCCTAATAGCGTGGAAATCACATGATTTAGATACTGTTGAAAACGTTTCTCTGTGATCAAGGACAAGAGGAAGTACACAAAATTTTAAAAATAAAATTAAATTTAAAAAAGACTAGAATGGTCTGACAAACTTATCTCTGTGTTCAGAAAAAATACATACAAAGTACAATTTCTCTTTCTATTTTAGTAAGCTCATCATACATTGCAGCTTTTTAAAAAGTGATTTACATAAAGCCATAGGAAAAAATACAACTACATGGATCTCTAATTTTCTCAACTTCCTGAATAAGTAATGTATCTAATATAATTCTTAAGAAACCCAAAAGCACAAAGTTCATGCAATTAGAGCTGTTCTAACCCCTGCAAGAGGCCAATCCACACTAGAGACAAAGAAAAAAAAAGCCACAACGTAGGATATTCTTGCTAGCCAGACTTAAAAAATACTGAACTTCAAGTTATCACCACAGACAGAAACTTCAGCAAATATTTATTTCATATTCAACTTCATGTACTTAGAGATGAACAACATGGGCATTATCCTTCTGTTGTAAAAAATTCAGTTCACTTTTCAGTAAGTCCTTTCTTTTTTTTTCCCTGAATTTTTCTCATCAGTAGTTGAGAAGCAACAATACAGCAGTGACATGCAAATATTAAAATACAAGCATACACTTCACATTTTTCCAATGAGCAGATAGAAGGAAGAGTGACTAACCTTTACTTAGTAAAGGAGAAAGGAATGCATCTTGCATGTGTGGTCCATGGGATGAAACAGTGTCAATCTCTCTCTGAGAAGAGCTGATAGTACCAAGCCAGCTGCGACTGCGAGGTGTGTTTGAAATCCCTGTGTCCATTTCCATGTTTACAAAGGTGTCTGCAGACTGAGATTTTAGCAGTTGCTCCCCCACAGCTAAAAAAATCAAACCACACAATAGAAAAATCATGTAAGTATCCAAAAGGAAATTCAGACAGTTCTCTCCAGGCATTTAAGGAAGCTAAAACTTGCATCTAAGTCAATATTCAGGGGACCAATGAAATACAAGGGAATGCAGCAAGTTTAGGCATTTCAGGAATTTCTGATCAGTTTTTTGTGTGAGCACTGGCATAATAAAAATATGATGTAATAAAGTGTTTGCATCAACGGAAGTAAATAATGATGCTGCTACTAAGAAGAGGAAGACTTGGAAGCCAATGTCAACCTTGCTATCTGGATATAAGGTAGCAAGTGTCAACTTTGCTGTAAGGAGGTAAGGTAGTGAACTGAAAGATCAATAACATAAAGGACGTTTACAGCAGTCTTCAAAGTTCTTACAATTTAAAAAGTAAATTTCAAACATTAGGAACATTACTATTTAATTTTTTAAAAGTTATTCAAAAGCTCATCTAGAGACTACAAAAGAATAATGATTTTAGTAATTTTCTGCAGCAGAATTTCCACGTTGGGTTCAGCATCTACACTGATGTCCAATTCAGTACACCTGAGAAAGCGAGAGATTTCAACAAAAATGGTAATCACACAAGAGATACTGTCTATGCTAAACAGAATCTCTTGAAAAAATATACTCTGTGAGAAAGCTGTGCAAGTGGCAAGCCTCAGCCTGTTCTTATCTTGGCTGAACAGAGGCAGAACAGAGATTCACAGATGTAGCATTGCAGGAGGGAAATTAGTTCATATCGAACTTAGATGTTACTGTACCTGTCTTGTACTTCCCATTCTTGAAAGGTGAATTAATGGACGAAGCTGGTATAACTGGAAATGGCCAGAGGAAATCCTTGTGTAGCTTTTTCAAAGCACACACAAAATCCTCCACACGGGCAGCTCTGGCTCGCTCCTTGCACAACCAGCCGATCAGCTCAAAGCCCAACTGTGCAGCGAAGCAGCCAAGGTCTTTCAGCTTGATTTCCTCCAGCAGACGCCGAGCATGCCGCCAGAGCATCATGTCAATGTACATGTTCTCGGCACAGTCGCTGTCTTTACTCCACCTACACACACAGCACAGAACAGCCAAGTGAACACTGATAAAGCTGAGTCACAAAGGCTATTGGCCACAGCTGCAGAACGTCGAGTCACCAGAGAAGTAGAAGGGGAGCTTTCTATATAACAGCAGAAGGAGTGTCCATCATTCCTTGCTGGTTTTATTCTCTAAAAAACCCCACTGCCTCAACAGGTAGGTGAAATAAAGGATTTAAGTCACAATGGCAGCAGTATTTATAGAGCATTAAACTATCAGCAATGCAGAAAAAAGTAAAGTAAGAGAGATAAATGACATTGCAAAGTTTAGAGATTAGTAGTCAAGTATTGGTCTAGAACCCTTCCTATCAAAACCTTTAAGATAGTACTCTCTATTAAAAATTACTCATTCAGAATTTATACTAGGATGGTTTTAGAAATCAGGATGGGGAAAAACGCCAAAGCAAAGATAATGGATTTCAGTTCAATACTACTCCTGCACTGTAATACCTATCAATATCAAGTCTGCATAGAGCAGCTTTAGAGGGGTTTATCCCAAGGCATAAAAGGTTCTATTTGTAGCTTGGAAACACACTGCCAGATCAAGATGTGCACAGTAGCAGAGCAGTACACTGTGATGCTATGAACTGTGAGCTGTTCAAAATGTATTTTTCAGCAAAACATGTCCTTTAAATATGAGGCATGTAGTCTCACTAGCTCCTTAAATTACTACACGTGCAATGTGTACCAGATCCAGTGGTTTCAGAGTCTTTTGGTCAGCAGTATCTATGTAAGCATGCCTGTGTATACATACAAACACATACAATTTATTTACAGTGTGTGAGAATATATTTTTCCAAGAATGGTACGAGACACAAACAATACAAAAGTTGTGAAATGATAACTGCAAAAGATGTAGAAGGAGATTATGACAAATCTACCATGTAATTTATTTCTATTTATATTTCTAACTTAAATTGGTAAATAAGTTAGTACCTAATAAAGTGGGGAAGGAGAGGACATTACCTTTTTCCAGATGGGCCAGAGGGCATACTAAGTGTTTTTGTCAGATTAAATTTGCTATGGAGATTCTCTGCTGATTGAGATAAACTAATGCTGCGATGCCTGAAGAATTCAAAACCACCACTTGAACTAGGTTCCTAAAAACGAAGAAAACCAAAAGATACACTCAGAGGACCAAACATGATATATAACATGAAGATTAATCATAAAAGGCTTGATGCACAGTATTTACTTTTCTCATCACAAACCTGAGTTGTTGGTGTAGCTGGGGGTGTTTCTGTTTCTCCAGAGCCAATGGCTTTAAGAAATCTAATCATATGACGACAGAGATCCCACTTTCCCTGCTCTAAGGCAGTATTAAATAGGAGAGTAGCATGTTGTCTGCTAACTGCTGGAACTTCCATATTCTGCAAGCAACAAAGCATAATTAAATGATTTAAATTTACTATAGAGCATCAGAAGTTCTATTAAGTCAAGCCACACTGCTTCACATTCAAATATACCGAAGATAATAAACAGTAAATTTCATGCCATAATTTTTCTATTTAAAACAGTAAACTAACTACTTACACTGCATGATCTTACTGCCATTCATAACTGGAAACCACTAAACTAAAAATCTGTTGAACATGGATAACTTTGATATAACATTATTTTTAAAATACTGCAATATCAGTAAATATCAGCACTCTTGCAATATTACCTGTAGGATAATTAGGTAAGAGGCAGCTGTGTCCAAGTCCTGGGCCATTAAGCACTCTTCAAATAAGTCCTTTGGGTTTCCAACAGCAGCAAAAAGGTAATTCCACAGGGCATATTCTGTCTTCCTAGCACAATGAACAACTGTCTGCAGGAAGAGGGGGAATTCTGTAATGAACTTCGCCACAGTGGGAAGGAGAGGGTCGGGAATGGGTTCCCGCGAGGTAGCTTCTTCTTCCAGCACTTCATGAAGCATCAATTCTAGTACATGAGGAAAGTATGGTAATGTGGCACAGGAGTGGGCCAAAAGCAAGGCTTGTTCACCGAGGTTCCTAACCAAGAGCTGGCGTAAAATGTGATGGAGGTAGATCTGAGAGGTTCTCTCAACAATGGAGAAAGGAAAGAGAACCTCTAAGTGTTCTCTAGCACTGGTTTGAGTGTATAAACAGTCATAGAGCACAGTGTCATTAACAGCACCAAGAACCAAGGCATCTTCAAACAAAACAGCCAATGGGTATATGTTGATGTGGAAAGGCAGCATGATCCGTCTTGACAGAAAGGAATGCGGTTTTCGATGATCTCTGGGAAACAGGGGTAGCCAGACTTTCATACCTGCCCCACCACAGCTGAGCCACAGAGCCTCCAGTAAGTGGCGTTTCTGTTTGTTAATCCTGCAAGTAGTCCATACATTTTCAACAGACTGGGCTAGGACAACTGGAGCACAAAAAGGCAGCTATTTAAAATGAAAAATAAAAAATAATTTTAAAAAATCAGTATCCATGATTTTTACTCATTATTCATAAGAACTCTATTTTTCAGCTAAGAACTACTGTCTCCTAACATGTTCTAGAACATGTTCTAACAAAGAAGAAACAATCTGCTTCTCTCTTACCTGCATCCTAGCATGTGACAAAAGACCACTTAATACTTCTGGTAACTCTAGACATTTCTTTCATTCTTTTAACCTCCTTAATACTTAGTCAGGGAGCAGAGAGTTAAGAATAAAGGTTAAAAATAAAAACCTGCTCTCTGCTTCTTCAGTTCGCCCCCAATCCAACCTAGAACTGACAAATCTTTATCTGAATTTTCCGAATCTCAATCTCCAAATGTGCTTGTTTCACATAGAATTGTTTTTCATCAGCCCAGAAGAACTGAAATTTCAGTAACTGATTTCTATTGTTGTTATTTCCAAGAACTTTGTAAACATACTCTGCAAAAAATGATAATGTTTCATAAACATACAAAACAGTTCTGGACAGACTAGAAATTTTCTGTTACTGGCGCACACCAAATTTTGGGCACTATCTTTACTCTTAAAGCTTACCTATTTCATTTCAACATAACTAGCAAACATGAGCAAATGCTAATATACTTCCAGACAACAATTCAGTCTGTAAGTGTAGATACTGCCTTGCTTATAGTCCTATTTTTTTTACATCTGGACCATCCTCTTGCACAGCTTCTTCCATCTCTCACATCTTTGAAAACATATGCAAAACTCCACATATATTTACTCACATGCTTTCTTTGATTAGGATTATTATCTTTATCTCGTATTTGGGGTCCAGATCGATCCCTTTGCAACATAATAAGTTGCCCTGCTAAGTTAAGCATAATACTTTCAGCTTCACAAGCCTAAGGACAGAAAGAATATTATGCAAATTATTCAAGCTTTTTGAATGATAATTTTACTCATAACCACAAAAAAACCCAGAAAAAAAAAGGTGTAAATTAAATGTGCCACTTTACAGAGATGACTAACAATTGAATTCAATATAGGACACAGAAAAATTAAGAACCAGTTCTTGTGCAAAGGCGTAAATACTCGAAGGTTTCTTATTCACCAGACTCAATCCATGTGTTTAATATGGACTTTTTCCAACTATGTGTCTTAAAATGGGCAATCCACCAGTATTCTAAGAAAAATAAAGCTCTGTATTCTTATCAGTATCATCACAATATGATTACCAATATCTGACTGCAAAGACTAACACTGGTACACAACCCAAGAGCTGAGCCAGAAAGAGTTGAGCCATACTTGTACAGCATCTTGAACTTCCATTTAGCTCCAGTTAGAGAAAAATTGTTTTAGTAAGGTGTGTCAAGAAAGCAAAGTATTCTGCTCAGTTAAGCCTACTCTGCAACTCAGACAAGAAAAATCCAAGTTCTCTTTGCATGTGCTTTCAGTGCCCTGACTAAATTTTGAAGTTAAGACAGGTACCTTCCCATCTTCAGTCATTGTTTGGCTGTTGAAGAATTTAAAAGACTGCCTTATAGGGTCATATGCCATCTTTTCATTTTTTCTATTTATTCTTTGAGTAATGGACATGTTGCAAGAAAGGTAATTCCTAATCTCACGGATTGCTCTGGTTTTTGACTTTTAATACACGATAGAGCAACACACCCTTGACAGAGTTAAATTTAATTTGTTCACTAAGACTTGGTCCCAAACTTTTCAAGTTAACCAGAGAAGGTATGAAACCAAATCTAAACTCTTATTTCTCTATCCACCCCATCACTCCCAGTTCCCACATAAAATGTCTATATAATGAATATCAGAAAAAAACACGTTCTGGATTTTACCATGTAGAAGAGCCACTGATTCATGACTGATTTATCAGCCAGGTAACCTTTAAGGAGTAAGCTAACAAATTCAGGCACCAATTCTACCAAATTTTGAGACCTGTTACCTGCTGAGGCATCTTCAAGGTGATGCCAGTCTCTGTTCTCACTGACGTCAACGTAACAGACACTACAAGAAAAGGATGAGGAATGTACCGAGACATGGACACTTCTTGAAGAATTTGGATACTGGCAGTAGGATTAAGACTGAAAGGAAAATGACTATATTTAGAAATTTTACAACAGTACTTAACATGAAATAACTACCTTGAAGTAAACCTAATGAAAATAAGCAACTTACCCTTAGCACACTATTTACTCTATAGAACAAATGACATTCCTTAAATCAGAAATCAGTAGAAATGCCCACATACCTACTCTATATAATAAAGTTACCAAACAAATCTAAACTGGGTTACTGATCTTGATACTCTGGGAAATACAGCTATCCATGGGTAGAAGATGTATCTCAAGTATCAGATACTTCAGAATACGACTCTATTGACCTTTCAGTGAGACAGTTCCCAGGTTTGGATTCTGTTGGGAGATTTTTTTAAAAACATTGAAAATATTTTTCTTTGAAATTCATCAACAACTTGCTTTTTTCTACCACAAAAGGCTCCTTCTTGCTAAAAAGAAGATACCGTAACTGTATGAAAAATCATCCACTTAGGCACTTAAAAAAACCCCCTATCTCTGAATCTTTATCTCCTCCTCAAATTCACTAATCTTAACTGTCAGAAAGCATCTGGCATATCTTACGTTGCTACTTCTTTTGCACTAAAACAATTCCTCACCACCACACCAAGACCAAACCTTTTCTCTCTTCATCTTTGCAAGCCTGCTGCCACCGTCCCTTCTCTAATTACTACTTCTAATGTTAGAAACATGTTTTTGTTTTAAAATATTCAAATATGTGGGCATCTTTTAGTCCCTTTTTCTCCTATTCATTTTTAGTTTTCAAGTTCCTATAATTTAGGAACGTGTTTGTTCAGACAGCTGGAAATGTGCATACATCAGTCACTGATGTAGGTATGCCTATCAGCATGCATGCAAGTGGCAACACTCATGAACTTGTGCATAGAGATAACACTTAACACTCTGTATTTTAAAAATCTGACTCCACCAGTTACCTTTGCATTATTGTAGGAATGTACTCAGACTGAGAGCAGATCTACAAGTACCTTACTGCAAAAGCATTCAAATAATGACACTCACCCCTCAGACCTTCTCTCAATACTGTAAAGGCAAATGGAACAATCTGCTCTGAACAATATCACAATGTCGCGGAAGACACTCAGTAGTAACGTGTTTGCTTGCACTTTGGTGATGTGAGCAAACGCATTGTCAAGGTTAGACGTTCGCAGGTAGATTCTCAGCTGCAAGGAAAAGGAGTAGTTTGAATACAGGTTCTGCTTACCAACAAGCTAATAGTAATTCCACTTCTGGTTATTTTCTTTTTTGTGGAATGGTGGCCAAGAATTTCTACCAAGACACATTACTGAGTTTTTGTTTCATCAAGTGTTTTATCCATTGTATTTTGTTGTTACATCTGAAGCATTTAAAGCACAGTACAGCCAAATCTGAAGTACTGAACAACAATCATAAGGAAGGAATTTCATTCACCAGCTTTAAAAAGCAAAGAGTAAGTAGATCTCCTCTGCCCATATAGTTTAAAAGCTTGCAGAAGTGTCCCAAAACACGTAAACAGATCTCAGAACACGCTTTGTGCTAACATGCAAAAATGTCACAAAGTTTTCAGAACAATGAGTAGATTCATTGCAGACAGCAGAAAATAGTTTTTAATAGCAACAACAAAAATTTTCTGCAAAGAATTACTTATATATTAATATATATTAACTCTGAATATGACCAAAAGCCACCAAAGTTATAGTGTATAAACATGTTTACAATATCACAATAAATTTAATGCTTATAATACTACTACTGTCATACAGATCAGATATTCTAATCATTATACATTTTCTTTCAAGGAAAGTATCTCACCTCTTCCTGGTGATCATTTAAATTATAACATGCAAGAACAATGAAGTCATTCCACCATGCTAAGCCACCTGTTACCATCATAGTTTGCTCCTGAAAATAAAAAAGCAAACAGATGACATACAGGTACGTATTTTTATATGCTTACACATACAGACATTTACATTATATGGGTAATGTCTGAAAGTCATGCATGACCTCTATAACCTTTACTCACAGTGGCAAGTCTATGTATATGAAGTTTTTAATGTTTAAAATAACCAAAGTACTAAAGAGTAGCATGTGAAGGACAAATCTCATCATACAAAATACAGTTTCACAGTTCTTTATGCTACTGGCATCCCGGGACTCTCTCAAATGTGTTTCTAGCCAGAATTTACAAGCTTTACATAGAAAGCTATGTCACACAAACTCTCAGATAAGACAAATGGAATTAAATGTCTGACCATATGCACTCAAAATTGGAATACTCTGCTAATATTCAGACACAAACTGGTATGTCAAAACCACAAAACCTGTGTTTCAGAGACTTTACAAGAAACATATATAAAACCAGCATCCCTAATCCCAAGTGTGTCTACAGGTTGTTTACTTGAAAATGATACTCCTTAATTTTCTCCAAGTCTCACATCCCAACAAATAAAATCTTCCCTGTGCACCAGAATAAAATTCCATCACCTCTCACCTGGGTAATGTTTCCAAACAGCTTCCATTTTTTGGTGAGTAAAGAATAATGTGCAAAACCAAACTTGCCAACAACAGCTACATTCTGTCCAAGCTTGTCAATAGCTGAAAACTGTAAAAAAGAAAAAAAAAGCTACCAGAACCTCAGAACATAACTTATTTAAATGATATATCCTATGCAAATATGGCACCATAAGGCAATATAACATCAAACTCAAAACGTGTAAAGTATCTTCATGTTTCACACTTCACTAACACAGTTTTCTTTCTGCAATGTAAAATAATGATTTCAGAGTTCAGCCAATCCTAATTGACAATTATAACCCTCCAGTATTTTTAAATAAACATGAACATATTCTTAAAATAACTCACCCTTATAGGCCAGTTGCTCTCTAGATATGTACTGTGAATCTAAAAAAAAAGAGAGAAAACGAAAACCACATGACTATACCAACTATAATTAAAGTACCAATTAATTGTAACATCCTAAAGGGATTTGGACAATGTCAGTGGTTTTTGCCAAAACAGTACCACAAAGGTATTTAATGTTGGAAATTTGTTTTTAAATACAATTACTGCCCGCACACCAAAAGTTACTGATGCCTAGATGTTACCCTGTTTTAAATACACAAAATATCAAGATGCTTTAAGATACACCAACTAATACTATACTACAGACTGATAGTCACAATTCACTCATCTCTCCTCTCAGCTACCTCCCTCTCGAAGAGAATCTTCCACAGGAACATAAAGGTTTTGATAAACATAGTCTTCAGGCAGGACTTTAAGTATAGGGATGAAATAAACAAATACACACCAGCATATCCAAAAGCCTTCTTATGAGAGAACTTTACTGGAACATGTCAGATCAAATCTCGATGCTGGATTCTTCATGTCACATGGGATGACACAAACCCAGCTTCAAACTCCAGTCTGCGATCTGACACAAGGCAGGTAGGTACTCTTGAGACCCAGCCACTGCCTTTTACATGGATATGTTGCTCTCCACAGTAATTCTAACTGGTTCAGCTTTACTTTTCCCACAGAACAAAGATCTCTCCCGCCTACACTGGTTTCAGAAGACAGAAGAGCTACCTGGCCAGCTAAAGTGGAAATTCAACAGTATCTAGGACCTGCCTGACATGCCTAGAATCAAATACTTCTAAATACTACTGATTCAAGTGCTATGTGAAGAACAAAATATTGGGGACCTTTCAGAAACCTTTATTTAAGAAAG
>VWZV01012191.1:2007-15458 GCA_013397155.1 Irena cyanogastra | reverse complement strand
CCTCATTCCTCAACAGGCCAAGCCATAATCAAAAGGGCCCATGCTTCACTGAAGCATCTTTCGTTACNACTTAAGCATCTTTTGTTACAACAGAAAGGGAGAATGGGGAATGCTACCCCGGCAGAGCGATTACAGAAGGCATTGTATGTTTTCAACTTTTTAAATTGTTCCCTCATGGATCCTAACTCTCCAATTGTAAGACATTTTGGCAATAACTCTCAGTTAGAAATCAAACAGAAAGCCCCAGTCCTTATTAAGGACCCAGAAACAGGTAAAATCATGGGACCTTATCCCCTTGTCACATGGGGAAGAGGTTTTGTTTGTGTCTCTACAGGAAATGGCCCAAGGTGGATCCCAGCCAAGAACATGAGACCTTTCAGAGAATCCTTGAATATCTCTCCTGAGGATCCTGATCACCCTGGCACTTCCCCCCCAGTTTCGCCTTCTCAGACCGCTGAGTCCGGATCCACCGAGAGACCGCAACCACCCAAACCAGCTTCTACCTGACCCAAGGGACTCATCGACCTCTCACCACTTCACAAGCTGCATGGCTGACTTGTTCCAGAGATAGTAGAAGCTCTAATTGCAGAACAAGTCTCCCTCTGAGAAAAACGGCAGAGATGGAGTGAGAGACTTGGACTTACACATTAAAATAACCCTATTCCTTGTTTTATTTGCAGAGACTATTCCCACCAAGCATGGGCTTTGTGTCACAAGTGCCAGAAGAAGTGGTATTGCAAATCAGAATACCAGCATCAGGATTGCCCACAGTGTGATCCTTTGCACTATTCTTTTGGTGACTGTGTCATTTTAAAATTGGTTTGTGGGAAGGAGCATGGCTGGCTTCCACGTCAGTATTTTTGGGAGCCGGATCTGCCTTCTCAAGCTGGTCCTTCTGGTAGGACTCCTTCTCGATGAAGGAGAGGTGGTCGCAATGCCACCCCTTCCAGAACATAATGTGTGGCTTACGCTACCTTAATCTTTAAATGAATCTACATTGCACCCATCTATGACTTCCCCAGTAGCCATGCCTTTAGGAAAAAATGAATGGGATGCCTTATACAACAAGACAATGCACAGGGATTGTACCGCCCCAGGTCGAATTGAGCAAGTGTGGTGGTGCAGTGATAAGTATCGCAAAAAGACTAATAGACCAGCTGGATGGTATTTTGCTAATGACAGGGTTAGGGGTAAATAAAGTTTCTGACTTTTTTACTCTTTCCCTACCGCCTCAAGAATTGGACATTTTTGGATCCACGCAGTCTTTTGCATGTTTCTTTCTAAATCATATTAGTGGACCCTTTGCTGAGAAAAGATTCGGCCTTGATGTTTCAGGCACGGGAATTTCTGCCAATGCTTCTGCCTGGTGTAATCATACCCTGCCTCAGCCAATTTTACCTGGAGTGGCTTCTATTGGATTAATGGACAATATATTTTTGATATGTGGAAATAGAGCCTGGAAAGGAATACCAGGAAGGGCTGTGGGGGGCCCTTGTACTTTTGGGTGACTAACCATGTTTCACTCCTTCCGGGAAAACTTACCATCTTTATACAGATTGGTGCGAGCAAAGCGTAGCACACACATATATAGCCCAGATTGCGATGATAATGTTGAATCCTGGAACATTGGAGGCCCGAGTGTTTGCCTCAATTATTTCATCTATAGGCACGGCACATGCATTAAAAACTTTAAATAACCTTGGCTGCTGGCTTGCAAAACAAACTAATGCTACTAGCTCTGCTTTAACAAGCTTATTAACAGATGTTGATAGCGTGAGACATGCTACGCTGCAGAATAGACCTGCAATAGATTTTTTGCTTTTGGCGCATGGACACGGTTGCGAGGATTTTGAAGGCTTATGCTACATGAACCTTTCTGACAACTCTGTCTATTCATGCTAACATACAGGCCCTTCGAGATAGTGTAAGCAAATTAAAAGTAGTAGATGGTAGCGATTGGCTTGGGCACATACTTGGAGGATGGGGGCTTGCTGGCTTAAACATTTAGCTAAAACAGGAATTTATATTTTTGCCATACTATTGCTTATGATGATTTGTTTGCCATGTGTTTTGCAATGTGTTCAGAGACTGATTGATAAATCCACAAAGAAAATTTTACTGGTGGAAAAGAAAGGGGAAGATGTGGAAATACAGCTAGAAAGCTGAGCTGGGAGCACTGTCCAGCTCATGACAGAAGTGGATATGTTAGCATTAGTAGGCCGCAAGCCTTTGCAACACAAAGCAGAACTTTGAAGAAGGAATGCAGAAGTTAGCGGTGTGCTTGGTACAATGTGCTTAGCAAGCAGAACATATGTAAGATTACACATACCTGTGCTAGTCTGTACGAGGCTTTGAATTAAACAATGTTACCTAGTTACATAAATGTTATAGTTGTGCTATTTTAGTTACAGCTGAAAAGATATATAAGCTCAGCTTTGCTAATCAATAAATGGTTTCATGTGTGCAAACCATGGAGTCCACTTCTCTTTCGTCAATCGCCATCAGTGCACTGCTGCAGATGGGTGAGATCAGGGGGAACACAAGGTACCAGCACTGGCATACCGTGGGAGAAACCCACTAGTGATAGCCAAACTCAATTAACCCACATGGTTTCCCAAAGGAAATGTGGAGCAGAGGATGAGCAACACAGCCAGCAGCTGCATGGCCATGCCCATACAATCTGCAGTGCTTTCCCCAGCTGGCTTGTCACAGGGTTGCCAGAGTAATTTGGAAAGTTTTCATAGAATTGCAGAATTGTTTAGGTTGGAAAAGACCTTCAAGATCACTGAGTCCAACCATTAACCCAGCACTGCCAAGCCCACCACTAAACCATTTTGTCAAGCACCACATCTACACATCTTTTAAATCCCTCCAGGGATGGTGACTCCACCACTTCCCTGGGCAGCCTGTTCCAATGCCTGACCACCTTTTCAGTGAAGAAATTTCTGTAATATCCAATCTAAACCTTCCCTGGTGCACCTGGAGGCCATTTCCTCTTGTCATGTCACTTGTTACTTAGGAGAAGGGACCAACTCCCACCATGCTACAACCTCTTTTCAGGTCGTTGTAGAGCACAAAAAGGTGCCCCTGAGCCTCCTTTTCTCCAGGCTAAACAGCCCCAGCTCCCTCAGCTATTTCTCATAAGACACAACCCTCCTTCACAATACAGATCCTGCTCTTACTCATAGCTTGTTACAGGCTGCTGACCAAGAGGAGATGCCAGGTAAACAGCCTCTAAACAGCGCTTAAAGATGAAAGCAGCTGAGATAGGACACTGTGCTGGAAAGCCTGAGTCACACCTGCTGCCCTCTTTAACATGTGAATAGCTAAAACAGTACAGTAACATAAAAAAAAAAAATAAAATTTCCACTTACTGAAATGAATCTANTGATGTCTTAGGATTTTAGTTTTTCTATTTTTCATATATTTGTAATTCTGCAATTCTTTAGTGTATAACTCTAAACTCCATATACAGTTATCTACTGTTTTCCTATTTTGGTCAGACAAAACAATTCCTCTCTAGGCCTGGGAATCAAGGACACCTTATTGTCTCAGGTCCCAAGAAATGCAAAAAAAAAAGGGAGTTGAAGGGAGAGCAAACTTAGGGTAAATGACTTCATTACCANGTAACATAAAAAAAAAAAATAAAATTTCCACTTACTGAAATGAATCTATGTAATTGTAACCTGAGGCTGACTTAAACCAGACTAACCCTGTCCACACTCCCAAGAGGGCACAAGTCATCATTACGAATCCACGCCATCATGGCCTAAAGGGGCTACAACAGCTGACTTTCCCAGGCCTCCCTACTCTAACATGCCAGCTCTCCCCAGAAAGATGTCTGACACTCCTGGGCTAAAAATGTGTTCTTTTGTTTCCTGTACTGCAGAGCTCATGCTCCAAACACTCAGGCCATTAACAGATGTAACAAGTTGACCTTGACTGCATGNGAAGCTGTAATTGGAAGATTAACCCCCTATATGCAAATGGACCAAACTTATAAAAGTATGAAAACCTGTGGCCAGTCATCCATTTTTTTAGGTATAGCCCCTGGGGGAGGTTTTGTCTGCCTGAAATGTACCTANTACAGTGAAAGGAAAGAAATAAGCAAGAGTCTACGCACACATAAGCTAAAGGAAAGAAAAATCAGTCTCTACTTCTNCCTCTGTTTTTAGGTAGTCCCAAAAAGGCATCAGTATGGAATATCCCTTTGGCTTATTTGGGTCAGCTGGCATGGTTGTGCCCCCTCCCAGGATCTTGCCCACTCCCATCCCTGTGATGGGGGAAACAATGTCAGAGGGACAGTGCTGCTCAGCTGTAGCCAAAACACTGGTCTGTTATCAACATTCTTCCAGCTACTAATGCAAAGCACAGCACTGTGAGGGCTGTGAACTTTACCTCAGTCAGACCTAGTACAACAGAGCAGTTTGTTAGCCTGGAACTGTGTGAGAATGCTTCTAGCTGCTTGTAACACAGCAGATTTGAACTGGGAGGCAAGATGCTCCTGTGAAGGAAATTAACTGGAAATAGAGTGAACAGCCTCAAGAGCAGTCTTAATCACAGGTAACTGCAGTATAAAAGCTCACCAAGGATTAAGGACCAAGCTCCAGTGTACCACATGAGGTTGAATACATCACACAAAGTAGAGCAATTTTTAACTTCCCTACATCCCAGATAGGTCTAACTCTGGAATCTAATGCTTCACATGGCATAGAGAAGTTGGGAAATTAAAGCAGTGTTCTGGTATATAACATCCCTCCCACTCACTAAATTGCTGACAGTTTACTGACAGAATTAGAGTCAACTACGGTTGTCCCGAGACACAAGGACCTCAGTTCCAAGAGAATCCATCTTCCAAAAGCCAGGCCCCAGGACAGGTTTGACAGCAATTCTAAGAAATACTCTGTAACAGTATCAGGCTGTTAGAGATTCCTGTAAGGTCCAACTAGTTACCACCCATGACAAGACAACATAAACTGTTTCCCCAGCTGAATGCCTTTCTCAGAGATGCCTGGCAAAAAGTATGAAAACTGCAAGAGCAACCCTCAGCTCTGTCACAATGAGAACTGTGGCCATAGCTCCAGAAACTAACTGCTACACCTCCTCATTCATATAAAGGGAGTTTGATCCAGCTGGGGAGTTAAGATGGCCCCAATTTTTCAGAATTCCTTTAAGCAAGCACATGTCACAGGAAGTCCTCCACAGTTTTAAAGGTGAAAGCAGCTAGCCAGAAGGCAATCAAAATATACAAGCCTTTTTACATAGGAACTTTTATTCTCATTGAGATCTGTACATTCAAGTTGCACATAATTTTAAATCTTTGACTGAACTGGAGCACTGGATCACAAGAGCCTGGTCTGTTTGAACAGTTTTATGTTTATGCCTCAAAAGTAGCCAGGAAACTTGTGACTATTTCCTTCAACTTAGCTTCTGTCTGGTCAGAGATCTTCCCTTCAGTCCTGTTGAAAGAGTTTAGTTAAACTTCTGACACAGATAGATGGTCAATCCCTAAGACAAAGAAAAAGGCTTCACAGCAAACCTTCCAATTTCTAACAAAATTAGTAAATGAATTAAAACATTTCTGTTTGATGCACGAACTTGCACTACTAACATAAGACCCCTTCTCCATTTTAAGCATCAGCTGGATTTCCCAAGAACTAAAGTCATGAAGCTGAGCTCTGGACAACTGGAAGGCTGATATAATTTCCAGTTCTGGTACAGGCAGCTTAAGGCCTGATGTTCTGGGATACACTAAATTAACAGTTCAGTGACCATTATCTGCACTCCAGCCATCAAATCAATATCCCTGGGATGAAGCAGGATAAATCATTATACCTGATTGTGGATAGGAGGGCCTGGTGCTGGCTCAGTACATGAGCTAGGAAAGCATTCTCAAATTTAGTAATTTTGCTGGGCTCCAGCTTGTCCAAGTGACCTCTTACACCAGCATAGATGACTGCAACCTGTTCCTCGATAGCCATGGGAACTGCAGAAAAGAGAGCACTCATGCCATCAGTAACTCTCACATCAGGACACACCAGTACTATGCAGTCCTTTCTTTTAAGATCGACTGCATAGATACGTGGTTCAAGCAAGTCTGAATTTACCATGTGTACAGAACGGACATGGTAAATGCTGCTACAAAGACCAATCTTGTTAGCACAAGAGACTAATGTGAAATGCAGACTTTTAAAGTTCAAGACACCCACCATACTGTCCTTGTTTGAGAAGCTCTGTCAAACGTACGCCACGGTTCAGCAGCTGTTGTGTAGCAGCATCCAGATCAGAGCCAAACTGGGCAAAGGCAGCTACTTCACGATACTGAGCCAATTCCAGCTTCATGGTACCTGCCACCTACAACACAAGATACAGATGAGACTTTGATCACCTTTTAAAGATATCTAGGAGTTTGCAGGTTATTTTCAGATGACAGTCGTCACAAGTCAGCTTTACTTTCCATACCAGAAAAGTGAATCTCAAGATTCTGACAGATGATTATTTGCATTTCTAAATATCCTACTTTTTAATATAATTATGCCTCCCTAAACCAGTGACCATTGATATTAAACCTCTAATTCCATATATGGACTAAAAGCACAGGGTTAAGAGAGCATTCTCTATTTCTAGTTAGATCAGTACCCAGCTCAGCATATGGAAACATAATCCTACATCTTTATGTAGATACTATTTTCCTTTCTCCCCCACCTCACTCAACAAGTAATGGAAATATCAAAGAGATCCCCAAAGTTTGTTCTTTTATAGTTTCATAACACTAAGGAATCCAAAACTTTATTCCCTCTCTATTCACAGCTCTTTAGAGTGAAATGGGTTGGAAGGCCTACACACTGCTCATCTCTAGCAAGAGAAGCAGCAGTTTCATGCTTACCTGCTTCATAGCCCTGGTCTGGGCAGCAGAACCTACACGGGACACAGACAGACCAACATTGATTGCTGGACGGATACCTTTGTAGAATAACTCAGTTTCCAAGAAAATCTGTAAGAGAGAATTGTTTTATCTTGGCCAGAAGCTTGAAAGCCTCCTCAGAGACCTGACAGTAAATAACACAGATGTACACTAGGATGTGAAGAAGTCCTACCTGTCCGTCAGTGATGGAGATGACATTGGTTGGAATGTAAGCAGACACATCACCAGCCTGAGTTTCAATGACAGGCAAGGCGGTCAGAGAACCGCCTCCAAAGGAGTCATTCATTTTGGCTGCTCTTTCCAGCAGCCGAGAGTGCAGGTAGAACACATCACCTGGGTAGGCTTCACGGCCAGGTGGACGACGCAACAGCAGAGACATCTGACGATAGGCAACAGCCTGCATGATATAAAGAAAGCTTTCAGACCTCAAAAGCTTGTTTAACATTTTGGATTTCTAAACTTGAGGCGATCTTAGAGCTACAAACACCAATGTTAGACTATGAGGCCTATAAACAATGTTTCCTGACCTGTTTGGACAGGTCATCATAGATGATTAACGCGTGTTTTCCATTGTCTCTGAAGTATTCACCCATGGAGCAGCCTGAATAGGGAGCCAGATACTGAAGGGGTGCTGCATCAGATGCTGTGGCAGACACCACAATAGTGTACTTCATGGCATCTGGAAAGAATTGGAGAAACACCACTGAGTATATTACCTCACCATGCCTGTAATCAGCAAATACAACAAACATGTGAAGTAATAAGTTGCTAAAGTAAGCCCAGACAGCATCACTACATTGTTACAGGAAAGCCCACTGTACTAGATTAACATGCTTGTTGCCCTGTTACATATGCAGCCTTGGTCAACTGTTCCTGAAAAGATGCTATCATTTAATCCCTTATGTTTGGGCAGTCAAGTCTCTCCACTTAAATTTTTAACTGTCATTCACACTTACATGCATACGAAACACATCATGTCCATATAAATATTTGTAGGCCATAGCTTGTCACCAGGCCTGCCAAGAGGAACCTCTCAACGCTGCTGGGAAAAAAAGAATAGGCTGACTTTTCCAGAAGAAATTCAGCAGTTTTGGGACCTCAAAATAGTCTTCTAATGCAATGTAGCAAAAATAAGGGGTTGTTTTCCCCCCAGATACCTAGAAAGATTCCTTGTCCACAAAAGTAGTTAATTCATTTAATAAAAAAAGGAATTCTGTCTATACTTGCAGCTAGGAGAGGTTGCAGCAGTATTCAGCATTATAACGAGAATAGGATGTCACTAGTTACCAGGCTCAACCATCTTAAAAAATCTGTACCTGCATCAGTGAGCCTCTTCACCAGCTGAGCAACAGTAGACCTCTTCTGGCCAATTGCAACATAGATACAATACAGCTTCTTCTTCTCATCTGTCCCATCATTAAAACGTTTCTGGTTGATTATTGTGTCAATTGCAATTGAAGTTTTCCTAGGTAACACAGAGGTTGATAAGTTAAGCTGCCTGCAGTTCTCCCAACCTCTACACAGTTTTGTGTTCAGTTCTGTACATTGGTGCACACTGCACTCAAGTCTCTGTTAAATTTTTTTTGGCTTGGCCATTTAACTTACCCGGTCTGCCTGTCACCAATTATTAGTTCACGCTGGCCACGACCAATTGGTACCAAGCTGTCTACAGCCTTAATCCCAGTCTGCATAGGTTCACGCACAGAGATTCTGGGAATGATCCCAGGGGCCTTTAAGCCAACTCTCCTACGTGTCTTAGACGCAATAGAACCCTTAAAAAGAGGAAAAAAACTGTTGCAGTTTGTATCACATAGATACAAGCAGAGGTAGTAAGCACCTAGTTACACTTACCTTCCCATCAATTGGATTACCCAGGGCATCTACAACACGGCCCAGCAGCTCTTCCCCAACTGGAACATCCACAATGGCACCAGTCCGCTTCACAACATCCCCCTCTTTGATCAGTCTGTCGTTACCAAACACGACAACACCAACATTGTCAGGCTCCAAATTCAAGGACATACCCTAGGACAAAGATCACGTTATCCTGAGAAAACCTATACCAACATCTACAAAAACTGTCACAGTTTAATACCAATGTGATCATTCTACAGTGTAGAGTACGCCACATAACCTACCTCAATCTTATTTGTAACAATAGTCAATGTTCTGCTTTTATGAACAATGCATCTATTTCCATGTTGGTTAGAGAACCTGCCTGCCTAAGCCTTCCACTTACCACATAATTATACTGCAGAGCAGTCCAGCATTGTCATTTATCTCTCTAAAAAGAACAGAAAGGATAAGCAGGATTCAAATACAACATTTATCTCTTGTCTAGGAATTGTACGAGGGAAAAACACTAGCGTATTCTCTGGCCGAGGCAAGTTAGGTTATTAAAAATATTGGAAGAGCTGTTGCAGTACTCTCAGAACAGTCAGACAGCTATTTATTCTAATATAGAAGGAGGCTGTTATTCAACAGTAAACAAAAAAGCCAGCATGAAACCAAAGAAAACAAAATTCAATAGCAGATTAGTTCTTCTACTTCCTAGATGAAGACACACAAAATTTAAATGTTAGCCAAGAACCAGACACTGAAAGCAAAGTGTTATGAATTCAAAAAAATCCTTTTTGTAGCATTACATTAATTAGCTACTACTTATTAAAGTTGAAATGAAGTTTGCAAGAGGTTCATACGGCTACCTCCAAGAACAGTCTCATTCTCCTTTAAAAGTCTTTATTTTTCAAAAAATATATTTCTAGGCTAAAAAAACTGCTTTAGTGAAAGCTTACCTTCAGTCCAGAAGAGAATTCAACCATTTCTTCTGCTTGGACATTTCTTAGGCCATACACACGCGCAATACCATCACCAATTGAGAGCACACGGCCAGTCTCCTCAAGTTCAGCAGAGGTGTCAGCTCCCAAAATACGTTCCTCAAGAATAGAGGATACCTCAGCAGTACCTGGAAAGAGACATTTCACACCTGACTTAGCACATTAAGGCAAGATATGAATTAAGTAAGCTTGTCTTGAATTCACAGGGCAAGGTGCCTTCTCTGGTATGCCACGAAGTCTAGCAAGCAACATGCTAGATGCGTAAGATAAATAACAGCTTCTATATTCCCAGCTAAGAAAAGCAGCTTCAACACATCATTACGAGACAGCCTCAATTAAAACATTAATGACTGTTTAGTTACCAGTTTCCTTCATTATGTCTTACACTATTAACAGTCTCTCCCTCCAGAAAGAAATTAGATTAAATAATTAGTCTTAGGCTAAGAACAGACATTCTCACTCCACTTGCAGAAAGGTTACTTAAACTGGAGGCATCAAAACACCCTGTGATTTGTAATCCAAGATCCAAATATATTTAAAGGAACTTGATACATTTAAGAAGCAAGCTGTTCAATATAAACTGCAAAAATGTATTCTCCATATTCCTCAAACTTGTTTGGAAGTGTACCTCCAACAACCCTTTATTTCCCCAGTCAGGAAACAGTAAATAAAATTGCAAAATTTTTATTTCCTAATACATTTAATAACCCAAATCCACTTTGAAAATTGTATATGAACCACTATCAAAAACACAGCTATGCAGGGCTACTGTTTTCTCTAAACACCAAAATGCTGGCAGCAAAAAGTTATGCTAAAGGACAAAACACTAGCAGGCCTGGGAGTCATCTGTTCCTTCATACTGTTACAAACAAGACAGAAAACTAGAATTTGAGGGGTTTTTTTTTCCAAATAATTCTGCAAGAGTTCTGAATATCAGAATAAGATAATTCTGAATGGAATCCTCACAAAGCAGGTAGACTGTATAAACTGACATGTGACCACTCCTTGGTTTGGGCGTAATCTGAATAGTTATTAAAGTGAAGTCTGCTGGAAGGGAATGTGCAAAAGTTCAGTTAAATACTGTCAGTACATAAATGCCCTTGAGTATTCTGTCGACTGATACACACACCATATTCAAATTCCCTTTTGTCTGATAGGGCAAATTCTTAAACCACACTGTTATATGAAGATCTTTCTCAGACTCACCAGTTTTCTGAAAGCATATTTTGGAGGCATGGAAGTTTCTTGTAGCAACAAACACTGCACCCAGGGTGTTTCTGGAAATCTAAAACAAGTATTTGCTTCAGTAACAGTGAAATTTTCTCATTCATTAAAAAAAAAGGTTGAGAGATAACACTGTGACATTTTTTCATCATGAGCTTATAAATTTAACATGTCCCAGTTTTGAGTTTAGCTCCACAGCATTCCAATCAGAAGTTTTAGTTATGGAACTAAGTCCAGCACTACTAAGCAAGGACAGCTGGTAAAAGAGATTGCTCAAAATTATTTGCTGCATTTTTCTGCATTGCACTACTGTCACCACCACAGAACCGCAGGAGATCCCAAAGCAACACCTCCTCTCGCTTGCCACCTTTGTGCTGAACATCAGATGCTTGGGGCAGAAAGAAATCACCACAACCCTCACGGTTCTCCACAAGGAAGAAATAATATTGTCTTCTAAGGATTGGCCTTCCTAAAAAAAAAATTATCTGCAAAATTTCTGGTATGGCTAGAACATAGACGAGAGCAAAAATAACGACAAAAAACACCCCTATGATAATGAATGCAATAAAATGTTATACTCTAATGTCCTAAGTAAAGCTCCCAGTGCAGCTACAGGCACCGTTAATGCTATTTCTCTGAACGCCTGGGCGGGCGTCTCCTCCGTTAACCTTCACAAGGGACACCAGCAGCAACACGTCGGGACAGATCTTCATACCCTCGCTCTCCTCACCAACACGGGGGGGGGGGATGGAACACTACCTCGCAAAGCTTTGCAGCGCAAACCCCTCACGTTGATTGGTATCTGGCAGCTTTCAGACATTAACCTGAACCCCAACAGCATCAAGCGACATCACCGGGGAAGGACAGGTCGTCCTCTAGACCCTCCCTTCCACCTCTCAAGTAAGGACACTCGCGCTCTCTCAGCAGCAGGTCTGGCCCCGCTGACACCCAGCGCTAAGGTGAGCCTCCCATCAAAAACTCCCAAGAGCGGGAGGCCGCAGCCCCTCAATGTCACCGCGGCCTCCAAGATGGCGGCCGCGGCCGCCTCCCACCCACCACCTTTGCTCATTGCAGGGAGGGGAGAACGCGCTCACCAGGCCGGCCTGCCGAGGCAGGGAGCGGATGAGGGAGGCAGCCACGCGGGCGGAGAACATGACGATGACGGCGACGGCTCCTTCAGAGAAGACTGAAGCAAAGAGAAGACAAGCCACAGGTCAACACTACCTCACCAAAATGGTGGCAGCTCGCTCCGCCTCTTATTACGACGAGGCCCCGCCCAGGAGGCGGAGCCGGGCGAAGCCGGGAATTGCTTCCCCCGCCGGTCTTCTCAAGTGTCCGGGTACCTTCCACCTCTCCAGGTGGGGGAACAGATATAGATATATATATAAATCAATGTCCCTCAGCGGGCGGAGAGTGGCGGTGGGGCGGGGCTAGACTAGACTAGGGACACGAGAACCTGAGAAAGGCGGGGGTCGTAGTGAGGTGCACGAAGTTGGGATGTGTGGATTATGGTACAGAAGCATTGGCATAGGGCAGGAATGTGAGGGGCTGTGAGGCAGAGGGCGGTGGTGTGGGGCAGGGGGTAGTTGGGGGAGTGACCTCACCACCACTTTGTGGGAGCTGTGAGTGCTTGCACTCCTGACCGCCCCTGTCTCAATGTAGAAGCTGGGTAGTAGAAGAAAAGTGTGGTAGAGAAGTGCTGGCATCTCGCCTGTGCTCTGGAAACAGGTAAAAGGAATGTCACGTGCAGTACATTGTTGGTTTTCTTCCTGTGGTACGGAAAATCACACTATGAAAAGCCAGTGTCCATAAAGGAGACAGAGGAGTCCTGCAACTTTATTCGAATAAAGGGAGAGAGTTAACTGGGACACACGCCCGCAGAGGTTTTCTCTCTCGAGGTTTTGGAGGACGCAGCCTCCTTTTATCCTAAACTCCTGGCTGCATGTTGCTCTCTTCCTTTCCTCATTGGCTGAGGTACTAGGAAGGTACAGCCTTCCTGAACCGCCTGCCACATTTTCCCTCCTTGAACCTGGCATTTTACCCCAAAGTTCAGAAACTCAGGCTTGTACACACCCACTTGTCTGTTTCAGGAGCCAAGTTGTCTGAGCTCTGTAACAAACCTGCTTGAAGTTAACAGAGGCATTAAGACCCATTTCAAAGATGTTAGCATCCATACCCTCACACATGGAACTGTTTTTAAAGACATTAGTACACCTCTTTCCTCTCAATCCCTCCTCTTCTTATTTCTCAGTTTGTCTTTACAAACCCTAGTTATTATTAACTCAACCTTTTTAACAACCTGGCATGGTATAAAGATTACTATTTGAAAAACTCCCAACTTTTCCACGTATGGCTCCTGCACCAGGTGTTGCAAGTAAGTGTGAAAAACACCATTCACTTGTGTTAAAATTTTAGAAGTTTAATAGTAATAAAAATAGTAATTAAAGTAGAAATGAAAATAATAA
>VWZV01012190.1:1293-12129 GCA_013397155.1 Irena cyanogastra | reverse complement strand
TGCCTTTCCCAGCTCCAGGATCTGCAGATTTGGATCCCCAAATCTGGGATTTGGGAGCTGCAAAGATCTCTCGGGTTTGGCTGCCACCGTGGAGGTGGCAGGACAAGGTGCCCTGGGAGTGGCACTGGGAATGGCACTGGGAGTGGCACTGCCCTGGGAGCCACCCAGTGCTTGGAGCTTTCCCAGCCTCCAAGCTCAATGGATTTGGGAGCAGAGCAGGCCAGGGGGTGCCGCCACTTTGTCCCAGCTGTGGGGTGACATAAAGCCCTTGTCACCTGAGGCTGGTTGAGGTGCAGCAGCCCTGGACACCCTCGTGTGCCACCTGGACAGATTTTGGGGGGGTCAGACCTCCCCGCTCTGGCTCTGCTGCTGCCCACAGTGGGGGACAAGTCCAGATGTGATGGCAGCAGGAGGGAGGCACCTGGAGCTGCAGGAGGATTTCTTCTAAAAATCAGCTCCGTGGTTTCTCCTCCTGAAAATCTGAGGCCCCTCCAGCACCCTCGAGGCCCTGCTGGGGTTTGGGGGTGATTTACAGGTGGGCAAAATCAGAATCCTTGGCAATGGGGTGCCCGGGGCAGCCCGGGAGCCCCGGAGCCTCGAGCTGCGTGGACCAAGGCGTGGTGTCCAGAGTGTGACCACTGGAGTGGCCCCTCGGAGCATCCCAGCTGGATGGGGAAGGTGGCTCCGTGTGCTCAGCCCTCCCCCCTTTCTCTCTTTGAACAGGTAAAAAAAGCGGAGCCCCCGAAAACCGCAACAAAGGTAACGCCAGCCTCTCCATCCTTTGAACCAGCACCACACTAACTACCGAGCATTCCTCCTTCCTTCTCCTCCTTCTTCCTTCTCCTCATCAGTCTGTGCTCTTGCTGCTCCGGCGGGACTCTCGCCTCGTTTCTCCAGGACAGGGTGCAACGGTCCCGTGGCCGGTGGCCCTGGCACGGCGTCCTGGTGTCCCCCAGAAGCCCAGCATGGGGCTGGTGATGCCTCCTTGGGACTAGCCAAAAGCAGAGGCCAGACAAAGTTGAGGGAATAAAAAGCAGTTGTATTTACTGAAGGGTTTTCAGGGACATTTAGGGCAGACAAAGCTGCAGCTCAAGGAGCTGCACCCAAAAATGGACTGTGGGTCATGGGTTTTTCACACTTTTATATTGGGGGTTGATCTTCCAATTACAGCTTCAGGTAATGAAGTCATTTATCCCCAGTTTGCTCCCCCAACTCACTTTTGTTCACATCTCTCTGGCCTGAGGCAGTGAGGTGTTCCCAATTGCCTGGAGAGGAGTTGCTGTGTCTGCCCAAAATGGGAGAACAGCAGCTCACACTGTGTGTGGAGTTCAGCGTTATACACTAAAGAATTACAGGATTATAAACGTATGAAAAAAGATAAAAGCTAAAATCACAAGGCATCACTTCCTGTTGTCCCTGTGTGGGGAAAAGCCATTTTTCAGGGAGGACAGTGCTCTTCCAGCAGGACTTTAGGCAGAGCATCCCTTTCTTGGCATAACCCCACGAGTCCCAGCAGGGATTTGATGGTTTAAAGCTGTCCCTGCACGGGGTAGGTGTTGGGGGCAGAGCTGGAGGTGCCCTCCTGGCATTCCTGGCGTGAGATCTCCCCCAGGGCCGGGCCCACGGGACGCTTGCACCCTGTCCTGCCATGGCCTCGACTCCGTGAGCGTCTCCTCGCAAGTGTTTCTCACCTGTTCTTTGCAGGCTGTGGAGGAAGCCCCATTTCTGCACCTCTCTGCACCCCTCTCTCTCTCTCTCTCTGTCTCTCTCTCTCTCTCAGCAGTTTGAGTGCCCTCCTTGCCGTCAGGTGTGTCCGGGTGCTTTGTTGTGTCCGTGTCGGGTCTGTTGTCACCGTGGAGGTTCCTCTGTGGAGCTGCTCCGGGAGGGGACAGGTCCCGGGGTGGCTCTGGGGCCACTGCTGCCTCTCCAGCTCCAGCAGCTCGGGAGGAGCCTCTGGTGGGGCTGCCCGTCCCTCTGCAAAGCTTCCAGGCTCGGGTTTCCCCAGGGCAGCCTGCCAGCTGGATTAGCCCAGATGTAGGAACGGGAAGCTGGGCCATCTCGGGTCCCAAAGGCGTGCTGGATGGCTCCAGGCTGGGATTGGAGGATTCCTGGCTCCCTGCTCTTCAGTCTCCATCCCAGTTTCTAACCCTCCCCTCCATCTCACCCCCTCATCGCTTCCCTGGCGAGCGGTTCCTGCTGGGCTGCCCACGGGGCACTGCAGAGCTGGCACCTGGGGGAAATTGGGGGCGCTCACCGAGGGACTGGGGGCGCTGGAGCATCTCTGGGCTCACCCCAAAGCGCTCCCAGTCCGCTGCAGGCTTAGAGGCTGGAAGAGACCCCAAAATCTGGCCTAGAGCTGTGACGGGTGCCAGAGTCACCGCTGAGGATCCCTTATGCGTGGGCAGGGGGTAGATGACAGAAAAGCAGCCTGGAGAGAGGTGGCAGGGCCCTGGGACACGGAGCCTCCATGTGCTGGGACGCGTGTGTGGTCGGGAGTGGCTCTTGTCCTGGATTTCTCTCTCGCTCGCTCTCTCTGCCACCACCATCCTCCTCAGTGGTGTCCTCCAGGCTGCTCCGGGTCTCTCCTGTTCACACCTGGTGTCTTCTTTTGCCCCCCGGGCTGTAGCTAAAACTCAGGATGGTGTGGCCTTAGAGATCCAGCCCCTGAAGAGCCAGGAGGGGGTGGAAAACGAGGAGAAGGAGAAGAAGAAGGTGAAGGTGCCCAAGAAGGAGAAGTCGGTGCTGCAGGGGAAGCTCACGCGCCTGGCGGTGCAGATCGGGAAGGCAGGTGAGTGACAGTGACAGTGACAGAGCTGGTGAGGAAGGGCTGACCCTGTCCCCAGTGACCCCAGAGCTGGTGGGGAGGGACTGTCCCTGTCCCCAGTGACCCCAGAGCTGGTGAGGAAGGGCTGACCCTGTCCTCTATCCCCTCACCTCATCCTTGTCCCCATCCCCGTGACCACAGAGCTGGTGGGGAAGGGTTGACCTTGTCCCCTGTGTCCCCTCACCTTGTCCTTGTCCCCATCCCCGTGACCACAGAGCTGGTGGGGAAGGGTTGACCTTGTCCCCTGTGTCCCCTCACCTTGTCCTTGTCCCCATCCCCGTGACCCCAGAGCTGGTGGGGAAGGGTTGACCTTGTCCCCAGTGTCCCCAGAGCTGGTGAGGAAGGGTTGTCCCTGTCCCCTGTGTCCCCCACCTTGTCCTTGTCCCCATCCCCGTGACCCCTGAGCTGCTAGGGAAGGGCTGTCTGTCCCCAGAGCTGGTGGGGAAGGGCTGTCTGTCCCCTATGTCCCCAGAGCTGCTGGGGAAGGGCTGTCTGTCCCCAGAGCTGCTGGGGAAGGGCTGCCCCCGTCCCCTGTGTCCCCTCACCTCGTCCCTGTCCCCAGGGCTGATCATGTCGGCCATCACCGTCATCATCTTGGTGCTCTACTTTGTCATCGACACCTTCGGGGTGCAGAAGCGGCCCTGGCTGGCCGAGTGCACCCCCATCTACATCCAGTACTTCGTCAAGTTCTTCATCATCGGCGTCACCGTGCTGGTGGTGGCCGTGCCCGAGGGGCTCCCGCTGGCCGTCACCATCTCCCTGGCCTACTCTGTCAAGGTGAGCGAGGAGGGACGGGGGTGACAGGGGTGACAGGGGTGAGGTCAGCCCTGACCTTCTCGGCGGTGGCAGAAAATGATGAAGTGTTGGAACCCAGGGCACAGGGAATGTTTCTCTGTCTGTTCTGACAAACCCTGACCCTCCTGAGAGCCCTGCCTTCGATCTCCATCCATGGAGAAAACTCCGTAGGCTTTGGGGTGATGTACAATCTGTGAGTGTAGGGTGAATTGTAGTGTAGTTATCACTGGGTGAAAAATTTAGACTTTTAGGTTTTTAGCATGGGGATGGATGGAGGGCAAAATGGAGAATTTTGGGCGTTGCCCTGCCTTCTTCTCCTTCTTCATTTACTCCATTTTCTGTAGTATTAGTGGCACTGGGTGATTGGTTTGGAGAAGTCACGGTGCAGATGTTACGTGTCAGAAAGTTAGTTAGTTATTGGCAGGGAAGTAGAAATAAAGTAAGTTTTTGGAGTTGATTGGACACAAGATGGCTTTAAAAGACCTTGAACCTGCACATCTTGTGACCTTTTTTGCTGTACTCTTCACCATGCTAAGCCCAGTGCAGGCGGCGTGGAGAGGTTTTGATAAGATAAGAAACAAACAGCGACCTGAAGACCAAAAAAAGATCCTGTTGGTCTCTCAATTCTAGCATAGACCCTTTACTGGGGGTTTCCCCACGCAGGGGGGCCCCAGAGAGAGAGAGAGAGAGAGAGGCCTTTCACAATGAAGGACAACAACCTCCTCCCATTTTTCCCCATTTCCCCACCCATTTTGCTCCTATTTTTCCCATTTTGCTCCTATTTTTCCCATTTTGCTCCTATTTTTCCCATTTTGCTCCTATTTTTTCCATTTTCCCCACATTTCCCTTGTATTTTGCCCTTTTTTTTCCCCCAATTTCTCCCCATTTTCCCCCAATTTTTCCCCAAATTCCCTCCTTTCCCCTCCCCCAGAAAATGATGAAGGACAACAACCTGGTGCGGCACCTGGACGCCTGCGAGACCATGGGCAACGCCACGGCCATCTGCTCGGACAAGACGGGCACGCTGACCATGAACCGCATGACCGTGGTGCAGGCCTACGTGGGCGACACCCACTACCGCCAGATCCCCGACCCCGAGGCCATCCTGCCCAAAGTGCTGGACCTCATCGTCCACGGCGTGGCCATCAACTCCGCCTACACCTCCAAAATCCTGGTGAGCTGCGGCCCCACAGCGTGGTGTGGTCCTGATGCCTTCGGCTGCCTAGGGCTGGGGCTAGACAGAGCTGAAGGAGTAAAGTGGGGGTTTGTAAGATGTAGTGGCAGTTCCCTACCCCAGAGCTGGTGGGGAAGGGCTGGGCTTGTCCCCTGTGTCCCCAGAGCTGGTGGGGAAGGGCTGGGCTTGTCCCCAGTGACCCCAGGGCTGTGCTTGTCCCCAGTGACCCCAGGGCTCGTAGGGAAGGACTGTCCCTGTCCCCTGTGTCCCCTCACCTTGTCCCCTGTCCTACCTGCACTATCTTCAAGGATACACCTTGGGCTGTACAAGAGCCCAGCCAGGGCTCCACCCAAGATGGACACCTGGTCATGAATTTTCACACTTTTATAAGTTTTGGTCTGTTTCCATATTGGGGTTAATTGTCCAATTCCAGCTCCAGGTGATGCAGTCCCACCCTCCCAGATTTGTCTTCTCAATTTGCTGTTTGCACTTTTTGGGCCCGATGTCCTTGGCTCTGGGGCTGGAGAAGGATTGAGCTGTGAGGAGAACATGCTGAACTTAATATGAAGTTCAGAGTTGCATAATAATGCAGCAGAGAGTCTGGAAAACACAAAAGCTAAAACCTAAGGCATCATTCCATCCACCACTGCCCCCTGCTCCACGGGTTTGGCATCGCTTTTCCCTCCTGTTCCCAGCCTCCAGAGAAGGAAGGGGGGCTGCCCCGCCAGGTGGGCAACAAGACCGAGTGTGCCCTGCTGGGCTTCGTGCTGGACCTGAAGCAGGACTACCAGGCCGTGCGCAACGAGGTGCCCGAGGAGAAGCTCTACAAGGTCTACACCTTCAACTCCGTGCGCAAGTCCATGAGCACCGTGCTGAGGAGCGGCGGCGGCTTCCGCATGTACAGCAAGGGCGCCTCCGAGATCATCCTGCGCAAGTAAATCCTGCTGCTGCTGCTCCATCCCGTGGGATTGAGGGGGTCTGGCTGCCCCACGGCGCCAGGGGGCACGGGGGTGGCTCTTGGGAGGTGCCCCGTGGGGTTTTGGGTGGGTTTGGGGAAGCTGGAGGGAAAGGGGATGGGCAGATGGGGTGGCAGGAATGTGCCGAGTGGTTTTTGGGGTGGGTTTAGGAAATCTAGAAGGAGCTGTGGGAGGGGGGGTGTGTCCCTGCTAGAGATGGGGTGCCAGGAATGTGCCGAGTGGTTTTTGGGTGGGTTTGAAAAAGCTGGAAGGAGCTGTGGAAGGGGGGTGTGCCCCTTTTGAAGGTGGGGTGACAGGAATGTGCTGAGGGTTTTTTAGATGGATTTTGGAATGTTGGAGGGAGTTGTGAAAGGAGAGTGTGCCCCTTTTGGAGGTGGGGTGACAGGGATGTGCCGAGTGGTTTTTGGGTGGGTTTGAAAAAGCTGGAAGGAGCTGTGGAAGGGGGGTGTGCCCCTTTTGAAGGTGGGGTGACAGGAATGTGCTGAGGGTTTTTTAGATGGATTTTGGAATGTTGGAGGGAGTTGTGAAAGGAGAGTGTGTCCCTTTTGGAGGTGGGGTGACAGGGATGTGCCGAGTAGTTTTTGGGTGGGCTTGGGAAAGCTGGAAGGAGCTGTGGGACGGGAGTGTGTCCCTTCTATAGATGGGGTGGCAGGAATGTGCCGAGTGGTTTTTGGGGTGGGGTTGGGAGAGTTGGAGGGGGCTGTGAAAAAGGGGACAGCCCCTTTTTTGTGGATGGGGTGGCAGGAATGTACCACGTGTTTTTTGGGTAGATTAGGAAATCTGGAGGGGGCTGTGAAAAAGGGGATAGCCCCTTTTTGTAGATGGGGTGACAGGAATGTGCCGAGGGTTTTTTAGGTGGATTTGGAAAAGTTGGAGGGAGTTGTGGAAGGAGAATGTGTCCCTTTTATGGATGATGTGCCAGGAATGTGCCGAGGGTTTTTTGGGTGGGTTTGGGAAAGCTGGAGGGTGCTGTGAAAAGGGGACAGCCCCTTTTTTGTGGATGGGGTGCCAGGAACGTGGCACTGCCTCACCTGCCGGTGCCCTCAGGTGCACCAAGATCCTGGACAAGAACGGCGAGCCGCGGGTGTTCAAGGTGAAGGACAGGGACGAGATGGTGAAGAAGGTGATCGAGCCCATGGCCTGCCACGGGCTCAGGACCATCTGCCTGGCCTTCCGGGATTTCCCCGCGGACGCAGAGCCCGACTGGGACAGCGAGAACGAGATCCTGTCTGACCTGACCTGCATCGCTGTGGTGGGGATCGAGGATCCCGTGCGGCCCGAGGTAACAAATCCCCCCTGTCCTGTGCTGATCCCATACAGCCCCAGGTACCAAATCCCCCTGTCCTGTGCTGATCCCTACAGCCTGAGGTACCAAATCCCCCTGTCCCCCTGTCCTGTGCTGATCCTGTATGGCCTGGGGTACCAAATCCCCCCTGTCCCCCTGTCCTGTGCTGATCCCTCCAGCCTGAGGTACCAAATCCCCCTGTGCCCCTGTCCTGTGCTGATCCCTCCAGCCTGAGGTACCAAATCCCCCTGTGCCCCTGTCCTGTGCTGATCCCTCCAGCCTGAGGTACCAAATCCCCCTGTGCCCCTGTCCTGTGCTGATCCCTCCAGCCTGAGGTACCAAATCCCCCTGTGCCCCTGTCCTGTGCTGATCCCTCCAGCCTGAGGTACCAAATCCCCCTGTGCCCCTGTCCTGTGCTGATCCCTCCAGCCTGAGGTACCAAATCCCCCTGTGCCCCTGTCCTGTGCTGATCCCTCCAGCCTGAGGTACCAAATCCCCCTGTGCCCCTGTCCTGTGCTGATCCCTCCAGCCTGAGGTACCAAATCCCCCTGTGCCCCTGTCCTGTGCTGATCCCTCCAGCCTGAGGTACCAAATCCCCCTGTGCCCCTGTCCTGTGCTGATCCCTCCAGCCTGAGGTACCAAATCCCCCTGTGCCCCTGTCCTGTGCTGATCCCTCCAGCCTGAGGTACCAAATCCCCCTGTGCCCCTGTCCTGTGCTGATCCCTCCAGCCTGAGGTACCAAATCCCCCTGTCCCCCTGTCCTGTGCTGTTCCCGGCCCTTTTCCTGCTGCTCAGGGCCGTGATCCCCAGCAGCTCCTCTGTGCCCATCCCTGATGTGCTCCCAAGGAATTCCAGCAGCTCCTCTGTACCTCTGTACCCTGCTGTGGGCATTTCTCTCCCATTTTTGGACAAAACAACGCCATGGCAGTGTGTTCCCAGCCAAAATTCCCAATCCTTGGGGTCTGTGCTGCTCCAGGCTGCACCAAAGGTGGATGGAAACAGCCAGGAAGGATCCCTGGGCTCCAGGAGCTGGTTTTCCCTCGGAGCTGTCTGCTGGGCTAATGCAATAATGCCCCCGTGGCTGCCTGTGGATGCAGTTTGGAGCTGGCCCCCCTGCTCTCCTGGCCCCTGATGAGATGTTCAGGGATCTGGCAATCTGGGAATTGCATTACGGATCCCCCGGCTGCAGCGGCTCTGGAGGCTCCTGATTCGATTTGCTCATTGCTCACTCCAATTTCCTCTCTTCCCCCACTGCTCCCTGACGGATAAACCCATTAGTGGGGTGGGAGAGGATGAAATTCCTGCTCTTGTGGATGGCCTGGCCATGCCTTGGCACCCAGGGAGGTGACAGCAAGGTGGCAGCAAGGTGGCAGCGAGGTCCCTTCCCCTTGGGGTGGCAGATGCAGCTCCCTCACCCCCCAGAGCCCTTTCCAGACCCTTTCAGGGACGAGGAGCTGCCTCACCCCCGGCGTTCCCAGTGCCAACCCTGTCCCTGTCCCTGTCCCCAGGTGCCCGATGCCATCCTGAAGTGCCAGCGCGCGGGCATCACCGTCCGCATGGTGACGGGGGACAACATCAACACCGCCCGTGCCATCGCCACCAAGTGTGGCATCCTGCTGCCCGGGGAGGACTTCCTGTGCCTGGAGGGGAAGGAATTCAACCGGCTCATCCGCAACGAGAAGGGAGAGGTGGGAGAGCTCTGCTCTGCTCTGCACGGGGGAGGGAGAATCTGCACAGCAAAATGCACCAAGTCCTGCTGGGCATCCCAAGTCCTGCTGGGCATCCCAAGTCCTGCTGGGCATCCCAAGTCCTGCTGGGCATCCCAAGTCCTGCTGGGCATCCCAAGTCCTGCTGGGCATCCCAAGTCCTGCTGGGCATCCCAAGTCCTGCTGGGCATCCCAAGTCCTGCTGGGCATCCCAAGTCCTGCTGGGCATCCCAAGTCCTGCTGGGCATCCCAAGTCCTGCTGGGCATCCCAAGTCCTGCTGGGCATCCCAAGTCCTGCTGGGCATCCCAAGTCCTGCTGGGCATCCCAAGTCCTGCTGGGCATCCCAAGTCCTGCTGGGCATCCCAAGTCCTGCTGGGCATCCCAAGTCCTGCTGGGCATCCCAAATCCTGACAGGTTTTCTGAATCTTGCTGGGCTTCCCAAATCCTGCCGGGCATCCCAAATCCTGATGGGTTTTCTGAATCCTGCTGGGCTTCCCAAGTCCTGCTGGGCTTCCCAAGTCCTGCTGGGCATCCCAAATCCTGCTGGGCTTCCCAAATCCTTCTGGGTTTCCCAAATCCTATTTGGTTTCCCAAATCCTGTTGGGTTTTCTGAATCCTGCTGAGTTTCCCAAATCCTTCTGGGTTTCCCAGATCCTGCTGGGTTTCCCTCATTCCCTCGGATAAGGAAGCTGCTGGGGTGCTCAGCAGTGTTTGGGGTGAAGCCTCTGTCCTGTTCCACTTGGGATTTGCTCTCTGGTGGGACAGCAGATTCCTGGGGGGGGATCACTTCCCTTTTCCCTGGTCCTGCAGGTGGAGCAGGAGCAGCTGGACAAGATCTGGCCCAAGCTGCGGGTGCTGGCGCGCTCCTCCCCCACGGACAAGCACACCCTGGTGAAAGGTGGGCACTGCCCCTCCCCGGGGGCTCCTCCCTGCCCTTTTTCCAGCCTGCTCCAGGCTGGGATCCTTCCCTCGGCGTTTAATTCCTCGTTTGCACGGCAGGAATCATCGACAGCACCGTGGGTGACCAGAGGCAGGTGGTGGCCGTGACAGGGGACGGGACCAACGATGGCCCAGCCCTGAAGAAAGCAGACGTTGGGTTTGCCATGGTAGGGCCAGCCTGGGGTTTTCCTTTGCTCCATGGGGTCGCTGGGTTATTCCACTGGAATTACTTCCAGACCACAGAAACTTTTTTCCAAATCTGTGGGATGGACTAAAAACCTGAAAAGGAATTTTCTTAGGGTGCTGGATTTGAGTCTGAGCTGCATAGGACTGTGAGCAAGGGATTGGGAATTCCTTGGAGGTCCCAGAGCCCTGTCCTGGTGTCTCTCCTGGATGCAGGAGAGCCTGGGGACCCCAAGATTTGGTTTTCCCTGCAGCTTTTCACCCCACTTCCAGGCACGCTGCTGGATCCGGCTTTGGGAATTTATTTTTGGGGGAAAACTCTGGTTTGATGCTTTTTTTATCCTGTCTGAAAGGAGCAGGGAAATAAACCTGTTGTTTTTAACAGGTTCCCTGGGGATTAATTTTAGGGACGTGAGGAGGAGCTGGGTGGGGAGGCTGCACAGGGAGTTGTGAGCAAATGAAAGATTTTTGGGAAGCATTTTTAGGATTGTGCTGAACATCCAAACACAATTCCAGAGCTTTTAGGATGAGCAGGGAAGGCTGTTCCCTTAAACCCCGTGCCCTGCATCAGGCAGGGATTTCCCATTTGAGGTGGGATTGTGAGCTGGGGAATCGCAGAAAACGCCGGGAATGGGCTCGTTTTGGGCACGGCTTGGAATTCCTGCATGGAATTCCTGCACGGAATCCCTGCAGGGCGAGCGCCTCGCTGTGCCGGCTCCGGGAAGCACAGCCCGGCCGGTGCCCCGGAGCTGCCGCCGGGGTTTTTGGGAAGGGAATGTTTGGGAAGGGGATTTATGGGAAGGGGGTTTTTGGGAAGGGAATTTTTGGGAAGGGGATTTATGGGAAAGGGATTTTTGGGAAGGGGGTTTTTGGGAAAGGGATTTTTGGGAAGGGGGTTTTTGGGAAGGGGATTTTTGGGAAAGGGATTTTTGGGAAGGGGGTTTTTGGGAAG